>CM074718.1:227531142-227701142 GCA_037306005.1 Rhinophrynus dorsalis | reverse complement strand
ATGCACATACTGACCACTCAACCTTGTTCAACTGCACTGGGAGCTATAGAATCACACATTTGATTTCCCCCAGTTTTGCCACAATGCACTGGCAGCCAAAGGAATGATCAAAGTAAGATCCTCCAGCTGTTGCAAGACTACAACTCCAGTTGGCTGGTGGGGAATGATGGGACTTATAGTATGATTGGAGTTGCAGGGCTTCAGAATTCCACTACTGCCATCAAACCACACAATCTGACCCCTAAACCTTGTTCCAGTGCACTGGTAGCCATTGAACTGTGCCTACTGACCCCTAGCCTTGTTCCACCATAGTCACAAAACCACACATACTGAACCCCCAAGATTGTCCCACTGCATTGGAAGCCATAGAACCACAAATAACTGATCTACAGCCTTGTCCCACTGCACCTGCAGCCATATAACTACATATACTGAGTCTGAAGTGGGAATTCTTGGGCATAGCTGGAACAGGGATAACAAGAAGGACACAAGAGCACGTTGTCATCTTTGTTATCTGTGTTACATTGTAACCCGCAGTAGCTAGTATTGGCCTTTGATCCGCCACAAGGTGAGTACGTTCATCAACCTACCGCTTTGTACAGAGGTTTGTATACACTTTGCAACATGGGTTATGACACTAGAATAAAAGAGCAATACTGGGGACATTGCCACAATCGATTTCTGGTATACCAGAAGCAATGGAAGGAAGAGATTTGTTAAATATGTCCACCTATTTTATCTATCATTTAAGTAGGTTTTAATATGCACACTATCTTTGTATTAAATGTGGTTCATGATGGAAGGTCTCCCTCATGTGTTTTATATATATATATATATATATATATATATATATATATATATATATATATTTCATCAATATATATATAATTTGCTAGAATGCGTCACTCCCTGTGTGCGTAACACGCACATACGTAGTAGAGACTGCCCGAATGATGCAGTCATGCTCAGTAGAGGCTGGCCGAACACACCGACCTCCATTTGTAGAGCGGCACTCCAAATGGCCCACTGCTTGTCTCTACTCCTGGCTCCATGGCAGCAGCCGAGGCCGCTGGGTGGCACTTATACTAGTATTTATATAAAACAGTAATGTACAGAATTTGCATTGGGATATTTATTTGTGTGCAATTTAATAAAATCTTATGCATTTTCAGGTATTTTGAGAACGTTAAGATAGGGTAGTAGTGGGTGGGATAATATAGCTGGTGGAAAGTTGGTACTATGCGATTAAGGGGCCCTGCCAGTTCATTTGTCCCTAGTACCATCATTTCCAATGGTGGCCTTGCCCAAGTTGCTCCAGTTCTTCTTCATCAGCTTCAATGTGACCTACAAGTAGAGACTGATATAAATGGAGAGAGGGCCCTGCTCATGACAACTTACAATCTAGAAGAAATAAGGGAGAGAGTAAGTATAAATTGAGGTAGGTGGTATTGCTGGAAAGTAGAGCCAGTGAATAATATGTTTTTGGGTGGGTTTTTGGAGAGGTCTGTGATTATTATTTGTTGCTTACAATGTAATGGAGACCACTATACTACTGATGCGTTTTAAAAGTCTCATTAAAATCAATGGGAATTTTTAATTGTCTCCTATAATGCAGTTGGTTTGCCCCAAAATTCTTAGTGCATCAACCTTGCTGAGCATATCTCTGGTATAACACAAGTCGATCAGTTAGCGGCTTAGTTACTTTTAGTTTGCCTATCTGTGGCCATGGTGAGGTGTCATTAAGACCTTCCCACAGTTTATATTGTTTTCAGTTTTTGGAACTCAGCAATTCTATGTAAATAGCCATGAAAAAAATGCTATCAAAATAAAAGCAGAGTTGGAGGGGTGTACTAATAGTTGCTGGTACTGATTTCTTATTGTTACATCTACCTATCATCAATTTACTAAACAACTTACACCATACATGGTTCTTTTTACACCACTGGAGGGGAGGGCAGTAGTGAATGTATAGGTGTTTGAGGTGTTGCTTTCCATTGCACCTTCCACCGAACTGTGCATACCTAGAGTTAGTGCTGAAATCTGTCCAGCACATTGCAAAGCATTGCAATAGATACTCTTTTGGCACTAAAAAGAGTTAAAAGGCACAGAAGAAACTGGTGTAAATCTATTTTCCTGTACACATTATGGTGGAGGCATTCAGGACTTCACTCAATAAAGTTTTAACCGTGAGGTGTGTGTGTCCTATAATGCAATAAAGTGGTCACACGTTCTAGTACGTAGCCCAATGCGCAAGCAAATGAATGGAAAACCAACCTCAGCTAAAAACTGAGCTTCATTCATAGATTTGTATTCCTCCCAAGATGCTTGAGAGTAGGGATGGGTGAAAATTTTTGCCTCAAACTGAAATCGGCGAATTATGGCACTTTCCGCTTAGCAAAAAATTTCCCTCAAAAAGTGCAGTTTTTCTGCTTTTTCCTGCCTTTTCCGCCCATTGAAATCAATGGAAAGAAAAGTTTTCTAGAGCCATATAAAAGGCTGTCAGGCTCTCACAGCAGCCATTCTGTGTTTGTGAGAGGAGAGAGCAGCATGTTTTTGAGCTAGAGGAGATAGGCAAATAAAGGGGAATTGAAGCTTAGTTTTAGGGAGTCATTTAGGTAGGACATTTATTCTCTGTATTAGGGGAGTCTGGGGGCACTCTAGGGGATAAGAGTATTTTCTAAAGAAAAGCAAACCATTTGCACTATAGAGGAGAACTACAAATTCCCATGGATTTAAATGGGAATTTTAGCCCCTTGAACGCTAGAGAAGCAATGTGCTGGAGACCTCTCTTGAATACAAGGGGTTAAAATCAGTGGATATTTTCAAAATGTGTAGATCTCCCCTATAGAGCAAATAGTTTGTCCCAGAATCCCTCCACTTCTCTTTTGAACATTAACTCTTAGCTTCCTCTTTAATGGAACTGAAGGTGATGAACTAAGAGGAAATTGAAAAACTCTGGAGCAAACCAGTTGTACCAAAGGGGAGAAATAAACATTGTCAAAAATTCCACTGATTTCAATGGTACTTTTATCATCTTTAATTCTTGGAGACCTCTCTAATATTCAGGGGATTAAAGACCCCATTTAACTCAAAGGGGATTTTATTTTTCCCCTGTGTTGCAGATTGTTTACCCCAGAATTGCTCCAGTCCTTCCTAGTTCATCAGTTACATAGGCCCATATTTATAAAAGCAAACTGGAGTAAACCAGCAGCACCACAGGGATAAAAATCCCTGTTGATTTAAATAGAGAACCAATGCATCGGAGACCACTCTAGCATTGAAGGAGTTAAAAAGCATAGACATTTAGAAACTTGTATTTACCCCCTCTATGGTGCAGTTGAATAACTGAATAACTCCAGTTTGCTTTTATAAATATGGGCCATAGTAACACCTATATGACGCTGAAAAAGGGCATCCATCCATCAAGTTCAGCCCATACTATTTCACCCCTGATGATCCGGAGGAAGGCAAAAAACAAATAAACATTGATGCAATTTGCAAACAAGCCCCAAGTGGGTAAAAAATTCCTTCCTAACACCAAATGGCAGTCAGATATTTCCCCGGATCAACATACTATCTGCTGTGAAACCAACTGTTATAATTCTCAATATTGTGCTGAGCTAGAAAGGCATTCATTACTTTTTTGAAAGCAACTACAGAATCTGCAAGCACAGAATTCCAAATCTTTACTGCCCTTATTGTAAAAAAAATGCCAGCCTTTGTTTTAGTCTAAAGCACCTTTCAGCAAGTCTAAATGGATGACTGCTTGTAAATAGTTCCTTGGAGAGTAAATGGTAATCATATTACCCCTTAAACATGTCTTCTCTAATGTAGAAAACCCATTTTCTCTAGTTACTCTTCATAACCCAGATCCCCAATCCCTTTATTAGTTTTGTTGCACGTGTCTGCACTTTTTCCTGTTCAGTAATGTATTTTTCATGAATTGGTGCACCAAACTATACTCCTTGTTTCAGATGAGGCCTAACCAAGGATTTAAATGGAGAATTATATTGGCATCTCATGCATATTTACCCCTTTTTATACAGTACATGAACATTGGCTGTTGCAGCAGCTGAGTGACACTGCACACTGCTGTGAAGTCTATTGTCTGTCAGTACTCCTAATTAGTGTTGAGCGAGCGTGCTCGGCCGATGCTCGGATCGGCTCGAGCATCGCTCTGCTCGGCACATGGCGGTACTCGTCGAGTACCGCCATGTGCTCGCCCGCCATGTTCGGGTGGCGGGGATCTGTGCCGGAAGAGGCACAGATCTGAAGACACTCCGCTGGACCACCAGGGACTGGAGGTACGGGGGCATTGCGGAGATGAAGGGGGACATTGTGGAAGAGGGGCATAGACTCTATGCCCCTCTTCCACAATGTCCCCCTTCATCTCCGCTATGCCCCTCTTCCACAATGTCCCCCTTCATCTCCTCTATGGCATAGAGGAGATGAAGGGGGACATTGTGGAAGAGGGGCATAGCGGAGATGAAGGGGGACATTGTGGAAGAGGGGCATAGCGGAGATGAAGGGGGACATTGTGGAAGAGGGACATTGCGGAGATGAAGGGGGCATTCGGAGATGAAGGGGGCATAGCGGAGATGAAGGGGGGCATTGACCAGGTACCCTCCCCTCATCAGAGCAGGGGGTGCCTGGTGTAATGCTCGTGCCGCCCCATTCATTTAAATGGGGCTCGGGTGCTCGGCCGAGCACTCGAGCCTCAGGGGGTGCTCGGTCAGAGCACCCGAGCACCCGAGCATCGGGGTGCTCGCTCAACACTACTCCTAATTCTTTCTCTAATGAGGATTCCCAAGAAGTTATCCATTTAGGGTATATGCAGCCCAAATGCAAAACCTTACATTTATCTATAGAAAATATCATCTGACACTTTTTAGCCCATTCACTCAGTCTATTCAAATCTTTCTGCAAGAAAAAAACATCCTGCTGTGTAGGTATTACCTTATACATCTTAATGTCATCAGCAATGAGTGAACCGCTTCTAGATAATTAATAAACAAGTAAAAAGCATTGGGCCCAGGACTGAACCTTGTGACACCCCAATAACAAGTTTAGACCAACTTGAAAAGTTTTCACTTGCAACAACTCTCTGCCATCTATCAATTAATCAGATCTCTAGCTATGCACAGATATCAAAGGCATTTGGAAACTCCAAATATATTGCATCAACAGTAATACCCTTGATACAAATTATTAATTACCCTCTTGTAAAATGAAAGTACATTTTTGACATGATCTATTCTTTATAAATACATGCTGACTAATAATGTTGTTAGTCATCACATAGTCTAGAATACTCTCAGTTAGTAACCCTTCTAATATCTTACCTGCTGAAGTCAATCTCACAGGTCTATAATTTCATGGTTTAGATTTTGCCACCTTTTTAATAATGGTACTATATCAGCTTTCTCCAATCACAGGGCACTATGCCTGATGATAGTAAATAACTAAATATTAAGCATAAGGATCTTGCTATTGCTGACATAAGCTCCTTAAGTACCCATTGGAGTTTAGGCCATCAGGTCCAGGTACTTTATTCACCATAAGCTTTTCCAGTCTCTTTTGGGCTATGTCCTCAGTAAGCCATGTACATGGTGGAGACAAATCTGTAATTCTATTTGCCCATAACTTGCCATAGTTACTTCCTTTATACATGCAGAAGAAAATAATGTGCTAAAGGTATCAGCCATAGCCTTATCATCACTAATTAATTCACCCATCTCAGTTTTAAGATGACCAATATAAACCTTGATTATTTTGTCATTTATATACTTGTGGAATTGTTTAGGATTTTGCTTGCTTTCTTTTGCAATACATTTCTCGTTATCAGTTTTAGTTAGCTTAATTACTTATTTGTGGATTCTATTGCTTTTTATATTCATTAAATGATGCATCTGACCCTTCTGAAACAGTTTGAAAGCCTGTTTCTTATTTTCTTTCAAACCTCTTTATTAAGCCACATTGTCCTTAATTTGCTCCTTTTGTATTTCTTCCCTAGTGTTATTTATCAAAGAGCATTTTAAACAAATTCCATGTTTCTTGTGCATTTTAGCTTTGAATATTAAATCCCATTGAATGTCATTTTAGCATTGTAAAATTTGCCTTTTAAAAGTGTCGCATTTCAACTCCCCCCCCCAAGAATGTGGTTATACACCCAAAAAAAGCTTAAAAACTCCCATATACGTAAATCATTTCTCTCCTTTAATCCAAAAATCTACCTTCAGTTGCTGGCAAGATGGGAACCTAAGAGGGAGCAGAATTAAGAGTATGGCATCTTTTCTCTTCAAATCTCCTTCAACAACCTTGACTTCTCTGCTTGGCTTGTCATGGAACTGGTGGTGTGGTGATAATGAGGGTGATGGTAGAGCAGCTGGGGTGGAATCACTAATGATCTTTTTTTTTTTAGTCCAAAGTGTGAAGGAATGGGAGACAGATATACAAATGGGGGATGGGTAACACCACCACTACCAGCAGTGACATTGCAGTATTTGCAGAGTTTGCTGCTGCTGTAATTCCTGCAGCTGCTGCTGAGTTGCAAGGGCATCAGACTGATAAGGAGCAGGCTAGTGTGCCACAGACCCCTGTCGACACAGTAGGAATGGGGTCCAGCAGTATTGATACGGGACTAGGACAGGTTCCACTTGTCAGCAGCAGTACTCCTCCTGGTCCTAGTTGTAGTGCTGATTCTGAGGTAGCAGCATCCTCTGCCCCAGCCATTGAAGGAGATCATGGAGAAAAAGAAAGAAGCTATTCCTCTCCACCTTTCCACATCCCCTGATATCCTGGATGTGGGGATATTTTATCTCTTGGTCAGGCATAGTGCAGTCAGAACATAATTTGTGACAAGTCAGTGAAAAGTGGAAAGAAGGGGATGCACCTTGGCACAGCTGCCCTGATAATACTCATGAAATACAACACCATGACATTTATGTGAAATATGTTAAAGCCAAACACCCACCAAAGAAATTGGTCACCGCTGTTGCTGTACCCCCTGAATCTCACCAAAGGCAACAAGAAGCAAGGCAGAGATCAAAGAGGAGGAACAGAGAAAACCAGTCACAGGCTGAAAGTTTGATGGCAATCGAAAGACCTGGCTCGCCATCACCTTCTTGCTCTATGGTAACTACATCTTCTGGAGATCCACTTTGTTCATTTTTACCTCCCCCACCAGCTGATATCCATTCTTTAAATGTCAGGATGTGGAAGTTTGTGACTGCTCTTTGCATACTGTGTGGTGTTCTGATCACATATGGCAATGTGGTGGAGAATTATCGCAACCAGGGCATCAAGCGGCATCTGAGGAGATTCTGCAGAATACTCTAAGCTGGTGGCAGGGAAGGTTCATCATTATTATTAATGACATGGCCTTTGCCAATGGCCCGTGACCAATGGCCAACAAAACATGACCTGCTCGCACAAGGCCAGTAGAGAATATATGTATTTATTTTTCTCAGGGCTTGTGATGTTAACAAGCCTGAGTGCCAAAAAAATATAACTGATTCCTCAGGGCTTGTGACGCTAACACACCTGAGTGCCAAAAAACATGATAACTGATTCCTCAGGGCTTGTGACACTGACAAGCTTGAGTGCCAAAAACATATAAATGATTCCTCAGGGGTTGTGACGGTAGCCTGAGTGCAAAAAAATTATAACTGTTTCATCAGGACTTGCGATGCTACCAAGCCTGAGTGTCAAAACAATTATAACTGATTCTTCAGGGCTTGTGAAGCTTGTGTTGAGTAACCAGAAGCAACAACAATGGCAACACAGATTATTAACATCCACAACCTCAGCTATGATGAGGACCTCTGCTGCTGCTGGATGTGCTGCACCTTCGACACCTAATAGTAGTATCATTAGATTTGCATCTAGCATCAGCATTAGTAGCAGCCCCTCAGTCCATGAAGTTACCAGTATGGAGATACTTCTCTATGGATCCAAAAGCTAAGCATGTTGCTATCTGTTGTCTGTACAAAAACCATGTGAACAGGCAGAAAGCAAGCTCACACCTAGGGATCTCCTCTATGAGATTCCACCTGAAGCACAACCACAGTTGTGACTGGGAGGCACACTATCAGCATGTCACAGGTGCCACAACTTGTAGCAGCAGTAGCACTCAAAAACTGTCACAGGGTTCTGGGGCAAATAGGAGAAATAGTGGTGTTATTTATGTGTCTCAGAGTTCGCCACTGCCATCAGTTAGCTCATTCCAAATAATACCTATGGCTCCTGCTGCAGAGGAGTATGATGACTCTGGGTTTTCTGTAGGAGATGGCAAGAGTCATAGACTGCCCACACATGCTGCCTCTACCTCCATCATCTCCTCTAGTCATGTTGCTAAAGCAATAAAGTTACAGGGCTCTTCTGCCATGTCCTGCCAACCCAAACTGACTGGGAATGAGTCAAAAACCTAATAAAAATCCCAAAGTATGGCTGTGGAATAACAAGGTTGCCTAGATGATGGGAGCGGACATGCTGCCATATTCTTTTGTAAAAACGAGGTTTCAGATAACTGATGTCATGTATAGCTCCACGCTGGTGGGCAAAGGTCTGGACAAACCACAGACTATATAACTGTGACTTCTCATTGGGTTTCCCTCTCACCACCAACAGTGGGCAACACTAGCTTACAGCATCATGGTTCTGGTAGTGTGATTAAAAGGCAGCAGCAGGATGGTTCACTATCGAAATGTTGCCCACTATTGGGGAACCAACCAAACTACACATTAAACATGTCGCCTTGTTGAAATGGGTGACATAAGGATATCGCAAATTGCAAGAGGGCTGCTTGTAGAGAAGGTAACACACAGCATGTAGCAGCATAGACTACTTGACATCAGAATGCATCGACAGCTTGAAATATTCTTATGTCAAACATTTCATAATGTCGCTCAGTAGTGGGTGACATTTCAAAAGGATACCTGGCAGGATAGCCCGTACCATCCACCTTGTGCATGCAGAGTTTTGAGAGACAGTCTCACAAAGCCATAGATGTTTTAAGTAAGCTAGAGCAGGTGATAGAGGAATGGCTTGTACCCAGCTTGTTTTGTGCGTGCTAATAACAGCTCCAACATAATTACTGCCTTGAGAATAGGTGATATGGTCCATGTGTCCTGCTTTGCCAATATGCTAAATTTAGTTGTGACCCTGGTAGAATCTGAATCCCTCAGAGAGATGCTTACTAATTCCCACAAAATCTGTGCCCATTTTACTTGCTCCTACAGTGCACGCAACACTCTAAGCTTACCATAATGAAACAAAGACATGCACCAGCTGGTAAAGGACATGTTAGTATGCTTTGAACAAGATCCTCACATAGTGTTCATTAAAAGCAATGAGGAATACATTCTTGCAGCTTTGCTGGACTCCCGCTTTAAACACCAAATTTCAGAATTTCTGCAGACGGGCCATCAGCAGTTTGTCACAACAAGGAGTCATGACAACCACCAGCATCTCTCTGAGGAATTGGATTCTGTCAAGGAATATAGAGATGTGCTTATTGATTGAGTGGAGGGTTGCATTGTAGAGAATGAGAGGAAGAAAGTAAGGGAACAAAAAATGTCTACATAGCATAGTGAAAAAGAAAGCAGCAGAGTATTTCACCAGCAGCATCAGCAGCAGCACCTATATCATCAACCAGATATCCCATTCTGGACACAGGGCAATTCATGGGTCTCAGCTGGGGCGGAGCTGTGATAGTTGTGGGGGTGGCACATCTCTTTGGTTCTTACTGCCTGAGTATGGTTTGGTAACCAACACAAAGGAACACCGCGTATCTCCTAAAAGTGGTCTCACTGCATGTGAGATGGTTTCTGCATACTTGCAGGATAGCTATGTTCCAGGCAGAAGCAATGACCCAATGGACTACTGGCAAACAAAGCAGTGTGTGTTTGGCCAGCATTGACACATACTGCAGTCAAAACCCTTAGTTGCCCTTCAGCAAGTGTTGAGTCTGAGCGGGTCTTCAGTGCAGCTGGTTAAATTCCAAATGACCGTAGGACTCGACTATCAAGCAGCAATGTTGGGAGACTAACAAAGCATTTCAACCAGCAGCAGCAGCAGGAGCACCTATATCATCAACCAGAAATTCCATTCTGAAAACAGGGCAATTCATGGGTCTCAGCTGGGGTGACAAAAACCAGCATTGAGGGGGTGGTGGTGGTGGTGGCACATCTCTTTGGGACTTGCTCCCTGAGTATGGGTTGGTAACTGACACAAAGGAACACCGTGTATCTCCTAAGAGTGATCCCACTGCATGTGAGATGATTTCTTCATACTTGCAGGATAGCTATGTTCTAGGCAGAAACAATGACCCAATGGACTACTGGCAAACAAATCAGTGTGTGTTTGGCCAGCATTGACAGGTACTGCAGTAAAAACCCTTATTTGCCCTTCAGCAAGTGTTGAGTCTGAGCGAGCTTTCAGTGCAGCTGGTTATATTGCAAATGACTGTAGGACTCGACTATCAAGCAGCAATGTTGGGAGACTAATATTCTTAAAAATTGATCAACATTTCATACCATCTGAATATCAGGTAGCAGAAACCACACATGACAGAGAAAGCCAGGACAAATGTATTAACATCAGCACAGATGAGGAGGAGGGATGTAAAGAAGGTTTGCTACTATCTAAAACACTTGGGACCACTGCTATGACCAATAAGTAATGTGCATCAGTAATATGAGAAGCATAGCTTACATTTGACACACCACCACTACCATACATATCTGCCACAATGTAGTCTGTACTTTTTTTTAATCTATTGACAATATCATGAATATGTGCCAATGTCACTTAAGCGGAAAGTGGGCAAAAGACAAAGGCACTCTGCATGCTAACATATTTTTTAAAGGTATATCTTGCTGTAGGACTCACAACTTTGACTTTCAGCTACTTATTTCTCCACTACAGAATTCAGAAGAATATATAATAATTAGTGTTGAGCGAGCATGCTCGGCCGATGCTCGGATCGGCTCGAGCATCGCTCTGCTCGGCACATGGCGGTACTCGTACGAGTACCGCCATGTGCTCGCCCGCCATGTTCGGGTGGCAGGGATCTGTGCCGAAGGAGGCACAGATCTTACAGACGCTCCGCTGGACCACCAGGGACTGGAGGTAGGGGACATGTGGAGATGGAAGGGGGCATTGCGGAGATGAAGGGGGCATTGCGGAGATGAAGGGGGACATTGTGGAAGGGGGACATTGTGGAAGGGGGGCATTGCGGAGATGAAGGGGGCATTGCGGAGATGAAGGGGGACATTGTGGAAGGGGGACATTGTGGAAGGGGGGCATTGCGGAGATGAAGGCATTGCGGAGATGAAGGGGGCATTGCGGAGATGAAGGGGGACATTGTGGAAGGGGGACATTGTGGAAGGGGGGCATTGCGGAGATGAAGGGGGACATTGTGGAAGGGGGACATTGTGGAAGGGGGGGCATTGCGGAGATGAAGGGGGCATTGCGGAGATGAAGGGGGCATTGCGGAGATGAAGGGGGACATTGTGGAAGGGGGACATTGTGGAAGGGGGACATTGTGGAAGAGGGGCATTGTGGAGATGAAGGGGGGCATTGACCAGGCACCCTCCCCTCATCAGAGCAGGGGGTGCCTGGTGTAATGCTCGAGTCCTCCCATTCAATTCAATGGGGCTCGGGTGCTCGGCCGAGCACTCGAGCCTCCGGGGGTGCTCGGTCAGAGCACCCGAACCCCCGAGCATCGGGGTGCTCGCTCAACACTAATAATAATATTGTGCTGGTAAAAGTTGCACCATAGGAAACAGGCGAAAAAATGTTGGCACTGGAGAAATGGAGGAAAATTTAGCACTGGCGAAAAGGAGAACATTTTCACAAAAAGAGCAAAAAAATTGTCAATTTTTCACATACAGTCATGTAGAACATTTTTCTGACTTTTCGCCCAGCCCTCCCCTACTTTTCAGGCCTCTGTTCAGCTCCCCCACTGATCAATGGGATCTCACATCAACTTCATAAGGAGGTCTGCTACCAGGAGAGAATACCTACCCATAGGACTAGAGCTAGCTGACCATTAAGCCAGATTGATAGATGTCTTAGAAGTGAAATGCAGAAATGTCTATAAACTGTCAGTGATAAGACAACTGCCTTTCTGAACAGAAGATGGGTAGGTACCAATTTCAATAAATTAACTGCCATAAATCTTTTCATTAATTTCAGGTTTTCACAAATCAAAATAATCAATCAGTGGCTCTACTGATCAGGGGCACTGATTTCTACACAAACGTTAGAAAAAGCAAGTTCAGTATTTAAGCATGCAGGAGGAATTTGTAAAGAATTGAGTAATGAGAAGCATGACTTAATTATGACATTAAACTTAAGCTCTGCATTTAAAAAGACACAAACACCAGTTTTGTAAGTCTCAACGCTATGTAGTTGTGTATATAAAATATAAAAATGACCCAAAATGTGAAATTTTAAGAACACCATATTCACCACAAAATTAACACCGGGAATAATCTGTAGACATTAATGTGTTAATTTGCTTAGTAATGCAATATTCATAATGGAACCTATACTCATTTACAAATAATAAATAACTTTATCACCAGTTGCAATAATTTAATGGCAATTCTTCCAATACAACTAAGGCCCATATGTTCAAAAGAAAAGTGGAGGAGTACTAAAACTTTCCCATTGATTTAAAGTGGAACTACCACCCTATATAAAGTCCACCCCAATAATTAGGCATATGGAGATTAGCTTCTTAATAGTGCTATTAATGGACACAAGTATCAGGTTCTGAAGTAATCCTTCTTCTTCTTCTTCTGATGAGACTAGAGGCCAGGCTTGCATGCAGACATTTTGTCTGTGTGCCCGTGCTGTCCATCCTGGGTTCCTTTAGGAGGCATTGCATGGTACCTTAAGGTACCAGAAGGGACTGATGGCGCAGGCATGCCAATGGATCTAAAGCAAGAAGCCTGGCCGTCCGTCTCAGGAAAAGAAGGATTACTTCAGAACCTGGTACTTGTGCCTGATAATAGCACTATTAAGAAGATGATTGTCATATGCCTAATTATTGGGGGGGGGGGACTTTATATAGAGTGGTAGTTCTGCTTTAACACCTTGAATGCAAAACAATGCATTGGAGACTTCTCTAGCAAATTTTGGAATTTTTAAGTTATCCCCATAGAGCAAATGGTTTGCCCCAGATCTCCTCCACTTTTTATTTGGACATTTGGCCCTAAAGAATAGCATTATACATCTTCCCCATAGGGCTTATGTATTAAAACAAAGCGGAATAATTGTGGGCAACACAGCTGTACCATAGAGGAGAACTAAATATTTCCAAAATTCCCATTTAACCCCTTAAATGCTAGAGAGATTCCCAACACATTGCTGTGCAATAAGTTGAAGACCTCTCTAGCATTCAAGGGGCTAACATCTTCTTTTAAATCAACGGAAATCTTTATTTGTCCCCTAAAATGCAGTTGTTTTGCCCCAGAATGGGTCTTGCTTGCTTTTATACATAAGACCCAGCCCACAGAATCTTAGGATTTATCAGAAAATAACAGGGAGCATAGGATATTAAAAGGATAGTAATGTTCACATAAACAGCAGCTCCAATTAATATTTATAGCATTTGGGCCATGGAGAGCGTTATTTCAATACTGTCAGAGTTGTAGTTTAAGAGTAATTGAATGATAAAGTACCCCCTCCTGTCCTTTTTACTGATGAACCACTGCTCACCTCAGAGCAGTAAGACTGTCCGGATGGATCAGAGAGAGGGACAATCTTCAGTAAGCATTAGAAAAAAACTGTCAAGGGGGGGCAGGGTTTCCTTATGCTCGCTGTAAGAAGATTGTTCCTTGCTGTGAACTGTCTGGTCCCATGATCAGATTCCACATCTGAGGGGTGGCAGCTTACAATAGGTACATTTGGCAGTAGGGGGATACTTTATCATTCAGTTACTCTTGAACTACAACTCGTACAGTATTGAAATAACACTTTCCATGGACCAAAATCTATGAAGATTAATTGGAGCTGCTTTTTTCTGAAACATTACTATCACTTTAAAGCTATATTCTCGTTTAGTTAGGTTTAGTTTTTATTTACTAACATAATGACTATAAAATAAATCAGTTTACACATTACTTCCTACTACTCTTAACCCTTTGCAATGTGTTAGACACCCCTCTGGCACACAAAGAGTTAACTTTGCCATTTACACTTTTAACACACATGAAGGTATAAATATCTGAATGGACACCATAATCTAGTAAGATTCAAACTGGTGATATTACGATTCTTATAATGTTTCTAGTATAGCCTAAAGATTGCTTAAACTGATTAAGCAAAGCTGGTGTCATTCCTCTATAATTTCCCCAGAGACATGGATTTATTAGAAAAATATCCACTTTATTTGATATGTTATAGTTTTACCATACTAAAGAAATGAAACCACATACTTACTATCCTATTTAGGTCTATGATGTCCTGCTGATTTGTATTGATGCCATATTTTACTAAGAATTATATTTTTAGCTGTAAGTGACTGAAAATGGTATTATAAAAATCAGAGCATCTTCTATGATCATTCTAATTATTAGGAAAAACAATTGTAATAATTATATATTATCACATCTACAAGCACACAACATATTTTCATATCCTGTAAACCCATTTGTATATAACTTCAAACTTTCTTCAGCTTGAAAGAGAGGCTCCATAGGACAACACGTGTGGTGGTAAGTTTTCTGTTTTATCACTGCTCCATTTAGACAAGAGAAAAGAGGAGGTGCAACTGCACCATTGGAAATATATACAAATTCCCCATACGCTTATTGATTTAATTGATACACCTTTCCACTGAAATGCTAGAGAGCAAATACTTCTTTTGTCCACTCCCAGTGAGTCTCCTCAATGAGAATGTGTAGAGGTGATCCTGCTTTCCTCCAGTCCCAGGTCTTTTACAGGGATAACAGGTAGCAAAATGTTTATTACTACTCCTACAGGGGCTAGATGTTGCAATTCTACTATCAGTAGGTGTCAGTGGTGCTACACTTCGAACAATAACAGAAGTATTGGTAGATAGAGTGGTGGATATAAACTTTTGTTGCTGCTTTGTTCGTAATATTGAGTGTGACTGGGTAAGGTTTGTACTTGGAAGTGATGACAGAGATGAGGATGCCCAAGGTGATTTGTTGGACATAATTATGGTAGTGTTCATTTTACTGTAATGTACACAACAGAGCTGTTAGTGTTTCTGTGATCGTTCAGTGCAAAATATAATAATGAATTATTTGAAATGAGTGATAGTCCCATTGAAGGAAATAGGTAGAATATCAAGAAAAGTTTCAGCTCAATACTCAGACTAGTAAGCCGTTACAGTAGAGAGACACTATACAATCTAAGAACCCTGCTTTGACAGCCTAACATCCAGACTAGAAAGCTGTTGCAGCTAAGAGATATCATATTATTTTAGGACACTGACTTGACAGCATTTGCCCTTAATATCACAGTGGGAATCAATTGAAAGGGTTAATCGAAGACTACTCTAGCTGCAAGAAAAAAGTGTTAGAAGAGCAACAATGTATAGCAAATTCCTCAATAAGATCATCTTGCTCGGAATGATTACAAACCAAACATGATGAGGAATAAACAGTAATCAAGTTGAAAAACCAGAGGTGTATGAAGCAGTTTTGACCTCTGCTTCCTGTAACAGTTTGGACTGTTATTCCTATAGACCGAGAGCCAGTCTTAAAATAAGCTGACATCCGAATTAATACCTGCCTTAATATTATAATTATCGACAGGGAAAGGGTGGTTACAGCAAGACTAAGCTGTCTTTACGGTCTAAATATGAGGATCTCCTTTTCTTCAGTTCCCAATGCGCAGAGGTTAAAGTGGCTTGAACAACTGCCCTAACCCATATCTATCCTGACTATGAAATAATGATAGGCAGATAAAGGGTTTCAATCATACAGAGGGTTTGATAGTGCCCTTTATGTGGATGAATTATCAATGACCTTGGAGAATTAAAGTCTGGTATGCAATAAGATATGTTTGAACCCCCCCCCCAGATACTAAGGGGTTAATTTGAACATTATCAAGTGTATAAGGTGAAAAGTGGTTGTAATAAACCGGGATATGAGCTTATGGAATTTTCTTCCAGATATTAGAGAGTTAATTAGAAGTGCCACAGTAATGAGTGATTTCAATAAACTTAGAAGGAATTTTCATCCAGATATTAGGAGGTTAATCCTAAGTGTACACAGAGAGCAGTAGTTGTAATAAATCAATAGATGAGCTCTTGGGAAAAGGAGGCTGTTTATATAATACCTATTCATAGGGTGTATATATATATATATATATATATGATATATATATATATATATATATATATATATATATATATATATATATATATATATATTACTGAACCCATACAAAGAAAGGAATTTCAGTTACATGATATCTGTAGGGTTAAGTAATTAAAAATGCCTTACATGTTGAGTATCAACACTGTGATTAGGGGAATATGTTTGATTTTGTTTTTAAATCATTTTATGGTAAACTTCATTTTTGTTTAGATAACAAAGGTTAAGTATTAACCATTTGTTGCTTGGGTTAAGTAATTAAAAATGCCTTAAATGTTGAGTATCAACACTGTGATTAGGGGAATATGTTTGATTTTGTTTTTAAATCATTTTATGGTAAACTTCATTTTTGTTTAGATAACAAAGGTTAAGTATTAATCATTCAAAAAAAAAATAAATAAATAAATAATATATATATATATATATATATATATATATATATATATATATATATATATATATATTTATTTATTTATTTTTTTTGTGTTGCTATCCACAAATAATGCAATCATTTCTACCACCCTCCAGAGAACTGAAGAACATAAAGCAACTCCAGCCTCCCCTTATTGTGTGTCTGTCTCTTTCCACTAATGTCAGAAAGAATTTTAGTAGCTTTCTTTTACTCTACTAAGTACCACAGTGTTAATTTTACAGGACAATTCAGGATAAACTTGTTAGCTTCAGATTCAGTGGTTTACAATAAAGAATAACACACACAGCAGCTGGTGAAGCACCACCACATCTCAGTATATGCTTGTCTTTATTGTTCTTTGTGGATGTAGGAGTGAGTAAATGGATTCCTGTCTATCTGTTGTGAATGTATGATGTACTTAAGTCTGCTTGCATAGCATCTGTCACGCAGTGTCAGTAGAGTCTCAGGTTCAGCCAGCTCAGTTAGAAAGGATCACTTCTTCTGCCTGACTGTCACTTATCAGTCAATTAATTTTTAATGCTCCTTTCTTCCTTTTCTTCCATACCAAGACAACAGTTTGTAGTGGTTTCCACCAATACTCCAATCAAGCAATCAACTCATTTGGCTGTTCTAGCTAGCATAAAAAAAATTTGTTTTCCCCTCTCTCCCAAGCATAGACTGAAAACAAACAAACTTTAGCACAGTGGGAAAACCTTTACACATGGGGGAGGTATTTATTATTATCATTGATTTCAGTGTACTAAAAAAGGAACAGAGATATGCAGAAAAAATGCACTTTTCACAGGAATTTCCCATGGAAGGTGGGAAGTGCTGTTTTCCACATATTTTGCTTTGAAGTAGAAAAGTTTTTCTCATTCATAACGCTTGGTAATAACTCACAAACACCAGACCTCCACATACTAATTAGGATCCAAACCATTTCACTTCTTTGTTGAGATGTTCAGAAAATGGTGGTAACTGAAATTGTCTGTAATCAGAATAAAAAAGTTCTTACTCCATGGTCCACCAATTCTCAGACATGTTTCCATCATTTTTTGCATCCAATTCCACCATCTCCATCAAAGGGAAAAAGCCATCTTAAAAGTGGGTGTGGTTTAATCTTCAGTCATAATGTAAGGTATTTTCAGAAAAAATATTCATTTGAATGACATTTTTTTCTCTGATTAACGTCATTGGCTCCCAACATAATAAAAATGGTCTAAACTTGGAGATGAAAAATTAAAGTACTGAGAAGCAACTTTTCATTTCAAACACACAAAAAAGCCTTTGTTTCTTTGAAAATTTTCGTTTCCAAGACAAAAAAGTCTTTGTTTCTTGAAAATATTCGTTTCAAAGACAAAATCAAAGACAATTTTTAAGATCAGAATTTTTAATAGCAATGTTCAATGTGATTTTCTTACCATAATTTTTTTTTTCCTTCTTCTGGGTCAACAGGAGTGATGCGGCATGGGCTGAACCTAATGGATGTGTTTTTTCAGCCTCATCAACTATGTTACAATGTTACTTTCTACTTGTGATTCTTTCTATGTTGATTAGGCCAGAACCAGTATTTTCTCAATACACAGCTAATAAATCAGACTAAACACTTTTCTCACATCTTTTAAAAATGCTGACATGAATATAATAGATGCGTTTGGAGAAATTAAGCTGCAATACAAATAGGTATGTACTGTAATATTATAGAATGAAAAAATAATATCCTTATTTGTATACCTCACATTTGATTTTGCAAGTCATTTGGATATATAATTTTTATGACACCTTCATTCTAATCTAGTAAACAATTGTTTCATTTATACTGCCTGAATTTCAAGAAAACATGGATCAATTAAATGCTAATGATGCGTCACAGTCATCAGTGCACACTGGTTTAATTTATAGCTTTTACCACTCCAGATAAACCAATTCTGTCTTAAATACAAAAAGGAAGAACAGTTATTCCAGGCAGCTTGAAAACATGTATTTAATTTGAAGTATGCAGGATGCAAAAAAAAAAAGTAAAAAAAATACTTCCTACTAACATAGAATAACATTGTTTATAAGGAACCCATATAATTGTCTCATGAAAGCTTTTGCTGTGGAATCATTAAGGACTGTCAGCTGCACTGTCAAGGCAAAGTTGATAAGTACAATTCCTCAGGAGATGGAAAAGTAGGCTTACAGAAAACAGTTGTGTTTTTTCTTCATTTCATATCCAGTTGGTTTTTGCACACACACATGCACACCACACACATACATATACTCACATATATATTGACATTCACCTTCCTCTTCTACAGACATACACACACAAACACACCACACATAAACACACACATAAATATACTCACACACATACATTCGCCTTCCTGTTACACACACACCACACATAAACACACACATAAATATACTCACACACGTACAGACATTCACCTTCCTCTTCTACACACACACACATAAATACACACACATTCACCTTCCTCTTCTACACACACACACACATAACGACACACACATTCACCTTCCTCTTCTACACACACACATAACGACACACACATTCACCTTCCTCTTCTACACACACACACACACATAATGATACACACATTCACCTTCCTCTTCTACACACACAAACACACACACACACACACATTCACCTTCCTCTTCTACACACACACACACACACACACATAATGATACACACATTCACCTTCCTCTTCTACACACACACAAACACACACACACACACACACACATTCACCTTCCTCTTCTACACACACACAAACACACACACACACATAAAGACACACACATTCATCTTTCTCTTCTACACGCATACACACATACAGACATTCACCTTCCTCTTCTACACACACACACACACACACACACACAAAACACATAAACACACAAGCAGACATACACCTTCCTCTTCTACACACACAAAAACACACACACAAATTCACTTATTTTACTTACATGAGCCTTCATCATGGTAAGTAGTACAGTGAGTTATATGAGAAAAAAAATATATATATATGTGTGTGTGTGTGTGTGTTTGTTATCAATATATGAATACATGCACCATTTGTTTCCTTTTACAGATTTGTCAAAAACATCTCTTAGGTAGCATGTACACTATAAAAAAGTGACTCTAATCAGTGTAGTTAGATGTAGATCGAAATTGTGTGAAACAAAAACATGCAATGTCTACATACACACATGTAAAATCTAAGTAGACCCACATTTCAGTACAGGGTACAGAACAGCACCTACTGACAGTAAAAGTAATTCATATGAAAATGTGTTAAGGAAATACAGAGAACAAACTCAGTCTTTTTTCTTGTTAATTATATCTATCTCCCAGCGTAGCATCATTTTAAACTTATTAATGTCAATGCACAGGTCCCCTCTGGGTTTACCCTTCCCAGAACTGGTGATATGCACCCTGATGAAGTAGCCAATGATTCCTTTTGGCTGCTGTGATATTCCACCCACTTGCACAGCTAATAAAATTGAGGAGGTGGAGTAGGAAGCTTGGGCAGACACTGATTTATGTAATTTTATGGTTCTCTTTTGAATAGTGCCAATTAGCTATTTAAAGTCTGAGATTTCTCACTTTCTAAATGTTTTCAGTGTTGGTTGGTCTGTAATCAAGTGCACAAGCAGTGCAATTTTTGGGGGGCAGGATCAGAACATAGCAATGCCTACAGGACAATCTGATTAACATGTATTAATATAAATTAGCATTCATGAAAAGTAATATATTAGCACAATGTTCGTCATCTTTAGTCCTTGGGGCACAACAACAGAGCAGGTTCTCAGGATTACCAAGCTTTATCACAGGTAGGTAAATAAGCTAGCTGTGCTTTATTACAAATATCCTTAACTCCTTGAATGCTGAAAGGGTTTCAACACATTGCAAAGCAATGCAATGGACACCCTTCTGGCACTTGAAGAGTTAAAACCTGATCTGCTGGTATTACCATAGGAATAAACCCGCATTTTCATGAATATATACTATGAAAAATTATTGAGCATATATTTCTATGTAGTCATTTATAATATCAACCTCACTGTAAGACACTAGCTGATCAGAAATGTAAAACACAAATGTACGCTCACTGTGAAAGGATTGAAGGAAGCTGACTCCAAGAACAAATTACTATATTTGAGTTAACCCTGTGAATGCCAGGGGAGTTTCTTAGATGTAAGAAATCAGAGCAGATCAGTGACGTGGCCAGAAGGGGAGGGAGGGGGATATTATCAGCTAAGATAGAGGCTGAACTACAGAAAAATGAGTAGTAAAATACTACAAAATGTTCTGCAAAATATTCCAAAAATTGTATGTAATAATCGGAGCTCAACTTTTATTGCACTGTCACTATCCCTTTAGGGAAGCTTGATCAATGCAAATATTATTTTTGACTGATCAAGAACAAGAAGAGCATTTTGATCAATCAAAGAAATTAGAAGTCAAGCACACAAAGTAGTAGAAGTGTACAAAATAGACAGAAGAATATAATTCATCAGTATGTGCAGAGCAGACTATCCTAAATAATAATTCTCTAGGATGTTTGTCACGATGCAGTCATGCACAGTAGAGACCGCCCGTGTTCGGGAAGTCTCTACTGCACATGATTGCATTGCGTGAGTGAGGCGACGCAAGACTGCATCTTGTGGAGCAGTGAAGTAGCGGCACTCAAAGGGTTAACATTACCCAGACCTTAGCCCGTGTACACAGGCTTTTACACTAGTGGTTCATAATGTAATAGATTAATATAGTTTACATTTAAAAAAAAAACTGTCGAACATCAAGCTGGCAAAGGACTGGTGTTTGATCAAGCAAGAAAGTCAGTTTTCAATCCAAAAAGCCTGCTTAAACCTTTAACATCCAGAGAAATATCATTTGGACTGCAATGTGCTGGATACCTCTTTTGCACTCAGGTGTTTAATAGATACAAACAAAACAAAATCTGACAAAAATTGATAAAGCACAAGAAACATGCTTAATACATAAAACAAAAAAGTCAATCAAGCTTCCAAAAAACTAAACAAAAAAGCAAGAAACACTCTTGATCAATCCTAACAATATATTGGTCTAGATTCACTAAAGTTCAGGGGGCTGAAAATGTCGATGTCCTGTCGCAATGTTGAAGGCACAATGGCAGTCTTCACTAAAGTGTCTTCGGCATCACATCAGCATGACAAAAATCTGCCCACATCGACATCCATCCGACAGGTTTACAAATTTTTTGTTTTTGTTCTTTTTGTTTTTTGTTTTTGAGTGCCACAGGGGTAAGCAATGACCATCCCTATGTCACTCAAAGGGATAAGGGAGTGATGATGTCCATGGTCCTGAAAGTAACCTCTCCACTGCTCTTCTGGCCAAGTGGGGAAACAGAGAGAATACTTTTAATCTTCAGATTTGTCGTAGTGTTAGCAATGTTTGAATGAAGGACATCCCTTCCACATCGACAGCACTTCGGAAAACCTGTTTGCATCCATAAATGTTAGTGAATATGTCAATGAGTGTCAAAGTGTTTCAAACACATCAAAAAAAATCATATCGCCACAGCATCAACCTTTAGTGAATCTAAAAATTACACAGTAGGTGGTGCTATTTTAGATAGAGTGGAAAAATAAACGCTTAGCAGCCTGACCTGAACCAATGCTCCTCTAGTCATAAAAATATATATACCATATAGTCTAGCGCTCCAGTGGCAAATTTGGATGAAATTATACATGCAGAAAAAAACAACCATTAATAATAAAGGACTCAAAAAATATCAATATAAATGTAATTAAATAAAAATCACATATCATGTGTTCATATGCACAATAAGAGCAACAAATCAGTACAAGTCAGTGTGACAACAATATAAAAATGAAATGCCAGGATTATCATAGCAGTATCAAATCCACCCATTAAGAGAAGATACTGCAAATATATCCTTAATGTACTATATATAAACAGTGCCAGTATCCAGAATAAATCTGTTCTGGCAGGAAAGATATATTAAATAATACAAATTCCACTTTCCCTAAGTCTTCCAGAGGAACTATAAAAACTCTATGATGCTACACTAATCTGCCTAAACCCCTATATAACCCTCACCTAATATACCAGTATATTTAAAAATAAAAATGTTAAAAATAAAAAATAAAATATTTATAAAAAAAAGTGGAAAAAAAAGAAAAAACGTCTCTCTCTCTCTCTCTCTCTATATATATATATAATCCAATTATAAAGTTTAGTTATCACGTTGGTGGAAAACAATCAACAGATTACTTTATCATCCTGTCTGACTCTGTTACTTATTAGTCAAAGAGATTTGTTTTATTTTTGTTTTTTTGGGGTTTTTAATTTTTAGAGCTCCTTTCTCAATTCACACTCAGATCTCCCCCACAGAAAAACTGGAGGTAGCTACTATCAATACTCCTGTCATGAAACCACAGCTCCCTCTCTGTTTGTCTTCTTACACTACCTAGCATCAAAAGGTCTGCTGCTTTATCTCTCACTCTCTCTCTCCCCTAAGCACAAATTTACATATCCTTTTACACTTTAGTATGATGGCAATACATGAGAGAAACTCTGCGTGTGGGGAGAGATATTTTTATCATTTAAATTGAAAGTAAAACAGTTAAAAAAAAAAAAGGAAAAACTGCAGTTTTAACAATTTTTTTTTTTTTTGTTTTGCCCATCCCTAACCACAAGCTCCATCACTACTAATGTGTACTGCCAGGCAGACATTGCTTACTTTACTTGAGTACAGCAAAAAATTAGTTTTGTCTGAATTTTTAGGTACAAGTTTTTTACTAATTCCTATGAAAGACATATATTGCTAGAAAAAATTAATTCACCAGTTTTCTGAATAAGTCCCCCTCCAATCATTGGCTAGCTGGGGGGAGTGAGCTTTGAGCATCTTTGACTCCTCCAGCTAGATTCTGATCGAATCTAGATGAGGTTACTCCAAGGCAAGTCAATGCTCTACATTAAAAAGCAATCCCAGTCAATGTGAGCGTGAAAGCTAATTTAAACAAGGATGGCCATATAAAAGCCACTCCCTGTTACATTGTTTCTCATTTTAGCTCAGGCAATAGCATGAGCATGATTTCAGGGAGGGGTTATTTTAGTTTGTATAGGCAGTGGTGGGAAAGGTGACTGTGGGATTTCAGGGGGTCTTTTTATGTTTATGCAGGAGGGCCAGGACGTCAAGGACACAGCTGGACCAATGACATCAAAGGAAGAGTGATACTTGTTATGAATGGGGTACGCATGTGAGTAAGCATATGAATGATCAGGAAATGAAAAGAACAAATTAATTTGTAGAAAAGAACTGAATGTGCTGTCATGTTTCTGAAATTGTGCATTTTGTTGCATTTGTTTGTTGTTTTAATCTGAATTTCATGAAACATGTACTTTTCTTTACATTTTGCATTCATTAATAAATGAAGTGAATGTGAACATAAGGGAACACAGAAAAGTTGCTGTGTGCTGGCCTTTGGTGCAATCCCACAGAGTGATAGTAGCTGAAGCGAAAGGCATCAAAGCCCCACATGTTACCGTTCACCATGGGTGACAAATCCAATTAAGAATTGTTGCCTTGATTTCTCCCTTGTGAAAGGGACCAAAATTGATCTTATGATTTATGTATACCCTAACGTGCAGACACTGGGGTTGGGGGCTGAGGCTGCTCTGGTAAAATTGTACTTTTATTCCAGTGATTCACAAATCATCTGGGTCTTTGAAGAGCCTCTCCTTTTCCCTTATGCTGCACTATATTAACTTTGTGATAATTCCCCTTTATACAATAGGTAATGATGGCAACTGTACTTTAAAAAATGAATGCAGTCCACAACTTGTTGGTTTACATCTTGATTAGTTTTTACTCTATTATGTATATTTAAAGCTGAAAAAAATGTTTTACTACCACTCGGTTCATAGACATGCCTTCTTCCACATGGTGAGTGATAAATATCTTTTTAAAGAAAAGACTGGCATATATATATATATATATATATATATATATATATATACTAGTGTAAAAGCCCGTGTACATGAGCCAAGGTCCGGGTAATGTTAACCCTTTGAGTGCCAGAGGGGTGCGCAACGCATTGCAATGCGTTGGGTACCCCTTTGGCACTCAAAGGGTTAAGAGGCTGCTACCTCACTGCTCCACATGATGCAGTCTTGCGTCACCTCACTCACATGATGCAATCATGCGCAGTAGAAACTGCCCAAACCAGACACTGCGCATAACTGCATCGTGACAAACATCCTAGCAAATTATTATATAGGATAGATAGATAGATAGATAGATAGATAAAATCAGCAGAACTGTGTAAAGATTCAGGGTGTTAAGCCTTTAAAGCTTCTTTTAATAGAAATGTTCAGACTTCATACATCATCTTATTTGAACTATTTTCAGTTTCATATTGTATCGGTCCATTATCAATAAAAGTTCTAAATACAGGTGAATATAGTACTCTGTTCCACAGAGAATTAATGTTGTAGTATCAAATTTAAACAAAATATTTTTTTTCTTGTTCTAGATACTACTACATATGACAATAAAATTCCTGATTGATTACAGTTCTGAAAATGGGAAATATATTACCAGCTATTTCTCCCGGTCAATAACAGACATCAAGCAGTTACAAACCTTTACATTAAATCAAAGCTTTATAACTTACATGTTGGTCCTTAGATGGTTTAAGGGACAGTAATGTACCATAAAAATATTTAGATTTAGGTAGAGATTGAAAAAATAATCTAATTATAACAAACCCTATCTCTCAACCCACTATGGTCTGAGAGATATAGGGATTCAAAGTCCCCCCCTCCCCCTCTCCTGTTGTCAGCTATAAAGCTGACAGCTGGAGATTCAAGTCCTACAACTCAAGGAGGCTCTGCAGCAGAGCCGAAATCGTGGTACTTAAAAATAATTAATTAATTTGAACTGTCTACAAAGTGTGCCTGGTTTGCAAGCACACTTTGTAGACCTTTCCAATGAATGAATTCTTTTTAAGTATCGTGTTTTTGGCTCTGCTACACAGCCTCCTGCTGGTCCCCGGACCGGGATCTCCCGCTGTCAGCTAGACGCTGACATTAGGAGAAGGGGAGGGAAGGGGAACTTTGTATCCCTATATCTCTCAAACCGCTATGGTTTGAGAGATAGGGTTTGTTGCACTTAGTTTATTTTTTCAATCTCTACCTAAATCTAAATATTTGTTAGGGGACATTACTGACCCTTTAAAGGGGAGGACACCACCCTGCAAAGAATTGCATTGCATACCACTATGGTCCTGAAAGAGATAGGATTAGATTAACTTGGCCCCGTTGCCCAAAAAAACACGGTGCAGCATTTTCTCAAGCATGGTAAGCCGTTCAGTTACCCATGGTATGAAAAAATCCAGGTGAAAAAAAAAGCACATTGGACGCTACAGTTAGTGCCCATTGGAAACCATTATTACAAGTCCCATATTCTCATTCAACTCCATGAGTTAGGCAGACACATGTGTTAAGGGACCCACTTTCATTGGTGAAAATCTGCACCCAGTTTTTGGGGTGCAGACTCCCCTAACGCATCTTACACCTGCCGACACAGGAATTGAAAGGAAAAAAAAAATGTAAGTGACTAGTGGATGTGTTGATATGAGACCCTAAGCCCCATATCAATATACCCAAAGTACTTAAAAAATGTGTCTATTGTTAGTAGACATAAAGGGATAGTAATAGATAACTTCTCAAGCAGTTTGTTTATCATAAAGAACAGTACTGCCGGCTGCTGCTCTTATTGTCCAATCACTGTACAATCATGCTGTTATTTTATGCAGAAGTTTACCTCTCCCGCCCCTTTCACCAATGTCAGCATTTCAGGTTGGGATCCGACAACAGATCACAAAGAGGGACAATCTTTATTTAGTATTAGGAAAAATCTGCCCTTCTTCGACAAGGAGAGCAGATTTTTCCTTATAATGACTGAGATCTAAGGGGAGGCAGGATTAGAACAAGGAAAGGGGTGGGAGGGGTAAACTACTGCATAAAAAACAGAGTAATTTTACAGTTGTGGAAATAAGAGCAGCAGCCAGCAGTACTGTTCCTTATGATGAACAAACTGTGCTGCTTTTGGAAATTATCTATTACTGTCCCTTTAACCCTATGAGTGCCAGTGGGGTATGCAATGCTGTGCAATGCGTTGCATACCCCACTGGCACTCACAGGGTTAATCCAACTAAGTTAACAACTTCACATGTTGTTACCTGTAATCAGCTATTGTCTGTCTTCTTCTGTCATCTTCTATCTTCTTCTTTTTCTCTTTTGTCTTCTTATCTTCTGATCTTCTATGTAGCAAAGATGTACCTGAGAAGAGCAAAAAAGGGAAGCATTAAATCTTCTCCAAAAACGTATGATCCCAAGATATGCAGTTGTTAACACTTTGAGTGCTAGAGGGGTAAGCAATGCATTGTGTTATATTTGAGCATGCAGTCCAATATGCAAAATTATTTTTGGCCCAATGAGAAAAAAAGCTTTTTAATCCAATTTGCAAAATTACATTACAGCAAATGGAAGGCTGGTAACCATATAAAAGCCGGTGTCTGTTCAAATTTTCCACAGAAAGGCTTGGGCAACGTCCCGAGAGGTAACAAATGGGGGGTTTTGCCTGCATTCCTGCCATCGACAGCATAATTTAGCCCTTTCACTGACTCATTTAATGATATTTTGGGACTGCCAAATATTAGATTTTCTGCTTGGACTACTAATAGTAGTTGCAAATTGGATTAGAAACCTTTCTTTCATAGGACCAAAAATATACGTATTAGACTGCATGCACAAACATAACCCTTTGAGTGCCAGAGATGTACACAACAGTACTCCTCCTCCAGCACTCACAACACAACTGCATATTTCAGATTCATACGTTTTTGGAGCATATTTAATCTTGACTATTTTTCTTCTGTTCGGGTTCATCTTTAGTACATAGCAGAAGATCAGAAGATAAGAATACAGAAGATGAAGCAAAAGAACAAGAAGGAAGATAGAAGATGACTGAAGAAAACAGACAGTTGGTGACAGGTGTTATACAGCTCTGGTTGTTAGGCTAGTGTTATGGATAGTATTGTTGCACTTTCGTGTTAGGGGTAGTGTTGGGTTAGTATTTGGGATACTTAAAAGCACCTATTATTAGCCCTTTTCTTTTGATGTTCCCATTACTAACGCTAGTTAGCGTGGATTTTGTGGTCCAAAGTTCTTTGTGGTTTCAGTTGGTAAGGCAATTGAATACCGATGGTGACACAATGTGTGTACTGATCGGTAGCAATATTTGTCCTACCAGCTGTTTTAGCAGCCACAATTGAATCGAGGCCATAATCTAAATGCTTAAAAACCTGTTTGATAATGATTCCATACAGAATAATATATAAATAGATAACACTTTCTATCCTTCCTACTTGTTAAAAGTTGTGACTGGTTGTGTCTAAAGGAAATAGTAATATATGAGTCTAATATTTTACAACTATTCCAGTGAGCTGAGAAAATAATTAGCCCAGATCAATACATGCAACCTTATAAATATAGATTCATCCATCAATAGCTCACTTATGAGCTTTCCGGGGTCTTAATTGTACTTCTTTAGGATACAATATATTGACACTTTTCATTAAATAATTGTTTTGATTGATGGACACAGACTATCACCTGAATCAATAAATACTATTGCCCAGATAATTTGTCCAATCCAGTCTAGGCATATTCCTATTTCACTCTAGTGTCTTTTCTTTCTAATCTTTATACAGTTCTGGATAATTAATGGTCTGTTCTAGACACTCTAATGCATGGATAAACCAAAAACAAATAGCTGGAGCCTTTATGTCCACGTATTGATTGTAAAAGGTGAACATGAAATGCAAGAATGAAGTCTCATCTCACAGTTCAGCCTCCTGTCCTGTGACCCTGTAGATGCCAGAGGGGTACACAATGCATTGTTTTTCAGTGCGTTGTGTACCCCTCTGGCACTCAAAAGTTTAAGGCCTGAAAGCCCAAAACAGCATGTATATCAAGCTTGTGCAATGTGCAGACACAAAGTTTGTGGCTGTGAACCACATATATTACAGCAGGGGGTGGCAATTTTCTAGCCCCTAGAACAGATTATTGGAGCAATATTGGGGCTGGATAATGCTTTTTACAAAGTCCCATAGGGCAGACTTAGTAAACCATGATAACTGCCCTTTAAAATCTCTGCTGTGATGAATTGCAATAGTCACACAAAAATGTAAACCTTTGTATATATTAAGATAATTAAAAAACATTTTCACTAAAAATAACCTTTTTAAACCAACATACAAAGAGCTGATCATGCATTCTGCAAAACAGCACATAATTCTACTTGAGTGAAATAAAAACATTTGTTCTAAAAATAAAAAGCAAAACAACACAACCACATTAAAAAAAAAGGTTTATGTAGCAGTTATAAGGATTTCTGACCATTACAGCCCTTAATAACAGACCATAGGTAAACCATGCATTTTCACACCTATATTTACATGAATACAAAGGTAAGTATTTTCCTAATGAAATCAAAACTCAAAATTAGGGATAGACTAAAAGTCTTGTTTTATATAGACATTTTAATTGAAAAAAAATCAAACTTTTTCTATTCACAGAAATTCCCTGGATAGAAAATCCATTTAAAAGTCCACCATTTTATTAATCTCTATTAAATTCCCTCAAGAACTTGGCAGTTTTACACCTACACTTTCTATGGCCATAAGAATTCCCTCTGCAATACTATAAAAAAATTTAATTTGCCTCAAGGTTTAATTTAGACAGTATGCGTGTCCGGCTGTGTGAGACAGAGAGATGGAGAGAGACAGAGAGTAGTCGTGAAAACTACAGATAAAAATAGTTTGTTGCAGCTGACTAGTTGCTGGACTGAGAATTAAATTAGAATGAGGAGTTACTGGGCTGTTGCTTAAAATGTGGAAAAATCCACAGGCAGCACAAGCAGTAGTAATAGTAGTAGTAGTAGTAGTAGTGGGATACCATCATCAACACATAGTACAGCTGCCACCACAGGGCCCTGGGGTATGTTTCTCAAAAGTGAAACTTTTGATTTTCCCCAGGTGGCTATGGGAATTAGCAGCACAGAGGTGCAGATGCCTGAGTCTGGTGTGTCTATGACACCAGGTGAACCATCTATGTCACCACCAAGAAAGAAGGGTGGTGATGAATCTGAGAATGATGGTAATGATGATGATGATGATGCTCATGAAAGGGAAATTATAGCTTTTTTTTTTTTTGACGAAACAAAGAATAGGAGACATTGCCATTACCTTCAGCTCACTGTAATTCAGCAAATGTGAGACTATGGCAATAGGTTTCTACACTTTGCACGTTGTGTGTTGCAATAATATGGCAATGTTGGCTCCATAGAATAACATAGGACCTGGAGAAGTGGTATCACTGGAGAAGTTATCTTCGCTTTATCATGTTTTTATCACGCCAATGCCCACAATCCCCATCTCATTCTCTTTCAGGCATTTACAGTTCCATGTTCCCTCTTTTCCCATTTAATTTCCATCCCCCATCTCACTCCTGCAATCACCCACTCCTAAAAAAATAAATGAATGAGAATCAAAGGTTTAAAATGACCACTTCTTGGGCATTTTACCCCCTACGTTTTGGGGTTATGGGTCTTTAAGGGAACTGAGAATTTGGATAGGTCAGAGTGATGCATTTCAGGATATTTTGTATTTTTCTCTATGTGGCACCTAAAAGCTATGGGTTTGCACCTGGTATCTGAAAAGGCACAGTGCAACATCTGACATGCTCATTTTCAGTTTAACGTTTCTGACTCAAGTAATTTATTCAAAAACCCTTAGGCTTTGTCTTTTTAAAGGTTAACCTCTGTGCTCTCACATGTCTCGAAAGAACAGCTGCACTTCATGGATATGAACCAAGAAGGCGAAAACACAGGTGTGTCACCAGTCATACACTATATATACTATACTCTATGTGGTGGAAGGGTTTGTCACTTTGTGCTCAGCATAGCCTTGTGGATAGCTTGGCATACCGACTTTACTATATTTGTTAGCATATGTGATAAGATCCAGATGTTTGTGGGTAGGAAGACTGGTGCATGGATTTCCAATTGGTGCATTACTGCAGAAACAGTGAAAACAGCAAACAGTAACTAACAGGCCAATATGTTAATGTGTTTGGTATCTAAAAAGTCACTACACTGTGTTCCTTAAAGGGATAGTAATGTTTCATAATAAAAGCAGCTCTAATTAATCATCATAATATTTGGACTTTGGAGAGTGTTATTTCAATTCTGTCCGAGTTGTAGTTCAAGAGTAATTGAATGATAAAGTATCCCCCTCCCGCCCCTTTTACTGATGTAACACTGTTCAGCCAGATCAGAAGGGAGGTGCCCAGGTAGACTGCAAGTGGGACAATCTTCAATTAAGATAAGGGAAAAAACTAAAACACTTGTCAAGTGGGGGGAGGGCATTCATTGTTCTCATAGGAAGAAGATTGTCTCCTTCTGTTATCTGTCTGGTCTTCCAACCAGATTCCACATTTGAGAAGAGATGGTTTACACTAGGTTAAAGGGGCGGGAGGGGAAACTTTGCTTGTGAATATCTCTCAAACCAAGATTTGAGAGATAAGACTTATATTGTTCCTCATGTTTTTTTAATGCCTTCCAAAATTCTGGATCTCATCAGTGTGTGACTACAAGACTAACTCATGTAAATTAATCTGGTAAAAAGCAGCATGCCAAACTATCTATAAAGTTATGGCGAGCAAAAAAGCTGTCTAGACGAGCACTGGGAAGAGCGCATCCCAGGTCAACTGAATATCTGGGATTCACTCAGCGTTTGCAAGTGACATCATCAGGTTATTCTTTAAAATCAAATATCTCCATGCCCATACTTAATTACAAAGCAAGAGTAATGGATTGGGGCATCATTTCAGAGGACAATTAAAATAGACATACCTTTCTGGGAGGTGAGAGTTCCACTTTAATAGGTTCTACTTAATAGATCTTAAAAAACAAAGATGTCTCAAAAGAGACCCTTATATCAATTATTATATATAAAGTTATTTCTATACATAATTTAACAATCTAACCCCAGATATAGAAAAACAAATTTTATAATCATTCAGATAGGTAGAAACCATCAATAATCAAGTCATATTACCACAAAAGAGCTTGATCTATTAAATAGGTTTAATTATTCTTCAGAAAAACAAAGTATAAAAATTACCAAACAAAATGAAATATGATCCTTTTAAGATAACATTCTATATAACTAATAATAAAATATACATGTGTTAAACATTAGCATGACTAATAACACAAACATGTGTTAAGCTCCAGGCGATGATTAAGACCTCTTGGGAGTATGATGTCCAGAGTGTATATCCAGAATTATTCTCACCTACACAAGGATGTATATCTATCTGAAACACTAGGGGCTGGATTCAAATGGAGGTGCTTATTTTATCTCTGCTTTTATCTCCAGGTATTTCCATAGACTTCAATAGGAAAACATTTGATATAACGGGAGGTAATGTTTATCTTCTGCATTTGAATCCAGTCCTAGATGCGAATGTTTCAACTCTTAGGACACTAAAAGATTTTAAACCACCTTTGTCACATTCATGAAAGTGTCTGGGAAATCCATACTTTTTATCTTTATTTTGGATATCTCTCCTATGTTCTCCAATGTGTTCCTTCAGTGCTGTAGTGGTTGGGTGGTCTATTTACTGTTAACCACATTTACATGATATCATAGATATCACAAAATTTGTCATATAATTAATAAATTGTTAAACTTAATAAACCCTTCTTCCTGAAGAATTAGATAATTTTTTGACGATTCTTCATATAAGCACAATTGACACAATTTGCGCCAATACATATAAAATTGCAAGTTCCAACATATTTACCAAACTGGTATCCACCAAATTTGCTTATGTTTTTTTGGGGTGTTTTCTAGTGTCTGCTCTCAAACTCTGGAGGCCAGCTTAATGCCTCTGAAAACCTGTGGAAGGTTCAAAATATGTCATGTACCACACTTAGAGACTGTGTGAGCTGATTTTTCCCTTTTTGGTTTATTTTTGTTTAGATAGATTTACTAGTATATAGTAGCACACTTTTATTTAGGCACTTTTAAAATACAAAGTAACTTCTTGCAAATATATAATTAGTAGTTAGGAATATGGTAAGAAGAATAATTGTTGAATACAAACTTTACGTTTTAACACAAATATCAACAAAATAAAAATAGACAGTTGTAATATTTTGCCTTTAGTTGGGAATGCACACCCCTCTGGTCCTTAAAGGGATCCTATCAACTAAAATAAACTTCAGTGATTTTAAATGAGCTTTAAAAATCTCCTGCAGTATATGTTGTATTACGTGTTTTTTATATGGAAAACTAGTTAGATGTCTATGCTATGTTAATTAAGGCAGCCATGCACTCGCAGCCACTCACAGACACTTAACCCCTTCAGCGTTATGAGTGGTAGGCAATATATTGCAAAACAGTGTTAGTGAGGGGGTAGATAATGAAAGGCTAAGACAGGAAGTGCACTGCACGCCTTAATTAATATAACACATACATCTGAACAATGCAAACTCTAGTTTTTTAAATAGAAACTGGCTAATAGAAAATGTAAGTAATTTTTAAAGTTCTTTCAAATGCACCACAGTTCCTTTTAGGTGATAGGGTCCCTGTAAAGGAATATCATGAGTGCCAATGTTTTTGTCCAGTTCAGTTCTAAGTGTCATTATGGTCAATTTATAAGCACTACAATTAAATAGTATTCCAGATTGAAAAGCATGACTTTAATAAAATGCAGTTATAAACACGAGGAAGGCTGGTATCTAGAATAACAACACATTAGATATGCAATCTGTTGGCTGCAAGAACTGGAATCAAAGGAATCATGTGCCATATGTTGCTTATTTTTCTGTATTATGGATGTGTTTTCTGAATGTATTTCACTAGTTTATGTTCTGAGTCCTAGAAATTATCTCATTTTACATGACTGTGCAAATCCCAAAAGTACACAACAACAAAGGCCACCAGGTTTTATTAACGATAGCAGGTCATGGAATTTGTAAAACAAGAATCAAAAGGCAGTCTTAACTAAACTACGTGAGAGGTCCCTGAATTGTAATATATTGCCCCACTAACCTTTGCATTAACAAGTTATTCCAGCCTTGATGGCACGAAGTGAAGCCATGGACCATTTCAGCTACATGATCACATCAAAAGGTCATTCCCTGACCAAGACTGGAAAGCATGCACCAAGTATTGATTGGCAATGCCCAGAAACCAAACAACTCTGTGATAATTAACCATGAATACCTCGCAACTGCAGAAGCTATTAATCCCCTCAAACCCTTCTGCTCCCCCTTATGGCCCTATCAATACCTACATCTTAGATTAGCATATGTCCAGACGCACATCATTTTTCTGTCTGGAAAAACATCTAGTGACATCCTACAATAGCTTATGCTGTAAGACCATGCCATAATTTCTAACTAAGCACTTGTTAACCATTTTGTTAACCTTAATGTGGGAACGACTGATGTTCTGAACCTAACCACAGAATAATAATAGACCTGCTCTCAAAACCCACCTACCCCTTATTCCTGTGAGATACCACCCACTACGAAGCCTAAAAGAAATAGAAATGCCTAATAATCTATGTCAAAAGAGGCTGCTTACCTGTAATGGATGTTCTTAACAACCTCCTCTCTTAGACCCAACCTGGAATATTCCATTGCTGCCACTATACAAAAATAGATTCCCTTAAACGAACTCCAACAAACCCAACTTACTAAGACAGAACTTAAATATCTTATTACATTAAAAACTGTACAAGAAGGAGAATAGGAATAGGAAGAGGAAATCACCATGCTAAGGTTTCATCACCAGATAATCTCACATTTCAGAGGAAATAAGGGGGAACCCAATCACAGAAAATGAATAATATGAAGGCCCTTGTTTTCCCTGTCAGTCTTAGAGAAATGGTTCAAGAAAGATACCTCATCTTCTAACAAAACCACATCTTAACCCACAGGCGAGGACTTGCTACCTAAAGTGAATACCAACTAAAAAAGCGAATCACATAAGAACTTCTACAGAATGCAGGCAACACTGAACACAACTGATCCAGCAAGATCAACATGACTGACCGATGCATATCCACCAATTTTTTCACTTTACAGTATCCTGACAAAGCTTTAAGAAAAAAAAAATCTTTGGTAATATCCTCTCACCTCCCATCCTCCTAAATCATCAATAATTAGATCATCTACATCATCTAATAGTACCAAATTCTCTTCTTCCCCACTACCTTCATATTACTGTATTTTTTTGTCAGATTTTTTTTCTTTTTTACATTTCCCCTTGGCAGGATCTATAGAGCATTGGTCACTAGTTTGTGGTGGGGGTGTCAGTGTCTCATGTCACTACTGATAAAGCAAGAATGCATCTCATTGTCAACTTTAATGTTAAAAGGCTTAGTACTACTGGATGAACTTTTCATATCACTTGTAAAACAGCCTTTTGCAGCAACTACCGTAAATTCTTTTAGCACAATGACATCACAAACAAGTGTACACCCTCTTCTAAGTCCTTTCTACTTACCACATTCTCTACCAAGTTTGGTGGATATAATTGTCTTAGTGCTCGTTTTTTAGTTTAAAATATATTACAGAGCTGTTAGCATCAACACATCTGTTAAATGCACAGGAGAACAGTTGAACATGTGAACAGTACAGAGAGTGTGTGTAACAATACTTTATCTGTTGTTGTCTGTCTGAAAATAATGTGTGATGTATGTCTTTGTCTCTAATAACTGTCACTTTCACTCTCAGCTCAGGTAGGATCACCTGCTTGTCTGACTGTCACTGTCACCTTTCATACAGTTTAAAAAAATAACTCTCCTTTATCCCTTCATAACCATATTCCCTGTAACCCACCTGTCCAGAGAACAACTGGCTACAACTTACACTCCTCAAATCAAATAAGTCCAGCTCCCTTTCATTGCTTATCTGATTTTATACTAGCTAACATCAAAATTACAATGCAACAAAAGTGGAATAATTGTTTGCTTTTATAGCAATAAAGTTTGCCATTTATATTACATTATTATGATATATATTCTGTTATATTGTTATATTTTAATTAGAACCCAAGATGGAAAAAAATATTTTTCCCTTTTGTGTAATCACTGTCAAGATGCAGTTTTTGAAAATATTTTACAGCTGTTTGAGGGCCAGACGGGGTGTGAACAGTATTGCATACCAGTGTGTTGAACAGCTCCTCCAGCACTCAAAGGGTTAAGAGCTCCATTACTTTTTCCCATTTTAGTTTTCTTGCCTGCTGAGGATAGGATGGGATGAATCAGAGCAAAGTTAAAGGCACTTATTTATAACATATATAACATATATAACTTATATATAACTTATAACAGAAGGACTTACCTTTATAGGCATCCTTTATATAACATTCAGTTATATGTGTATACTTTGCATTGGAGCTTTGTAAATGTTTTGGTTTGCAATCTGATAATGACAAATGACATTTATGAGAAATTCAGGTCTATTGAACCCTGTTGTTTGTAGTGAGGAGGTGTAATTTAGGCTGACTTCAATATTGATCTCTATATACATAAAACTGCAGATATTCTTCAAACATTTTATACAAATAGTTAGTTGACTTCTGTGTGAAGGGCACCTACATAAGTAATTGTTTCTATTAAGAAAATTCAAAGCCACTTATTCCTAATGCATGGTGCCTCTTTATGGGAGTCATTGATGAGTAACCAACCATAAGTGCTACATGAATTTAAATTATATTTTTCATCAGTATAAAATTTTGATAAGCATGTTTGACTTGATCTGTATCAGACTAACTTAGAAATGTGCATTAGAAATTGGCAAAAAGTAAAATAATCATGGCCTGTCTTCTCTGTTTATCTCATGCCTCAAAGGTTAGCACAGTAGAATGTTAACCTTTTGAGTGCCAGGGGGTATACAACAAACTGATTTGTTTTTTTTTCTTGTTCACAATATTAAAAACAATTTGAAATATCACAGGTTGTGTAATGCATCGTCCCTAAGGGTGTTAACAAGAAAACAAAAGGAAAAAAATGTTTATTCTTAATCACCCTATTCTCAGCTGCTGAAATTCGATTGAGCACCCTTCACTCATGCTGTTCCTTCACACTGGGAGGTTTAAAGTATGCAAAGTGCCTGGGCCGGATTTTTTAATAGGCAGAGTAGGTAGCTGCCTACAGTTCCAAGTATCATGGAGTAATGCACTTGGTCTGGCCACACTCATGTTCCAAATTGTAGGTGTATTCAAAGCAATGTCAATGCCCCTGCACCAGTTTTATACGCATTACAGTCTAATATTTAGTCCCTTGGATGCAAGACAAATTGCCAGTGCATTGTGATATCTCTCTAGCTTTTATTTGTCCTTGCTTGTTCTAGGCCAAGGGCATTTTCTGTACCAGGAAACAGTGGATGGGACTGGAGTGTGGTCATGTCCTCACATGCGGTGTGTTGGCATGGGTGGAACTAAGGGAGCATAGAGTGCCTTGCCTAAGGCAGCCTGGGATGTAAATCTGGCCCTGCTGAAAACCAGCTAAATTTAGAAGACCCCTAAGAAATTCAAGATACTATAGAAATATTAAATACTAACTGTACACTGTTAAACTTAGTGGGGCCACTTAGGAGTGTCAGGTATAGGCTTCCCCATGCTGTATTTATCAATAAAAGTATGTTTTTTTCCAGCTAGGTGACATTGTCTCTTTAATCACTTGAATGCTAGATATGTCTCTGACACATTGCAAATCAATATGTTGGAGACATATATAGCAGCTGTGTGGTTAATGAAATTTCAAACAAATTTACACCTTTCATCTTCTATACACCAGTTTATATTATGTTTTGCAGCCATGAATAACCTTTGAGTTGTAGCCTAATCCATCTTATTGTCTATGCAAAACACCTACTATCTGTTTTATAAAGTAGTATCTGCTTACATTCCCTCACAGCTTGCCAGATTTTATCTTCATTGCCTGAACCCATTATTATTATTATTATTATTTATTATTAATATTTTTTTAGGTAGCAGCCTTATTTACCTACCATTTGTTCAGTCCTGCTTTGTAATGTTTTAAAGGGATTTGTCCCTTTGAGCACCATAAAGGTATCCAATGCATTGCAATGCCTCTCTGGCGCTCATAGAGTTTAATCCCTTGGATGCTAGAGAGATCGCTAAAGCATTAATTTAAATGGGGGTTTTAACCTTTGAGTGCCAGAGAGGTGTCCAACGAGATACCTCTCTGGAACTCAAAAGTTGTAAGCCGCATTTAAATGCTAGGAATGGTATTTTTTTCTTTATGATGGAGAAGATTTGCCACAGCATTGCTTCATTTTTATTTTATACATGTGGCCCTATGAGACTAGCCCTATAAACCTTTAGGACTACACGGGTGTGCAGTGCATTGCTTTGCTACACATTTAATGCTCTTTTGCCTCTCAAAGTTGATAATTTAATTCTCAGGATGTAAAATGCTCAAATATTGGCCCAAAAATACCAGCATCATCTCTGTATTTGCTGCAGCAGAACATCCTTGTTGCCTTTATAAGTGAATGTGACATATTGTCACCCTATTGCCTTTCTTTGGCTGCAAGGAGCAGGAAAACTTCTACAACCACAATATTGTTATCCTACTGCTATCATTACCTGCAAACTATTTTCAGAGATTTGTATAGTTACAGGCAAACACAGTTAGCTGAGCTGATGTACTACGAACTATCGTAAATCAATTGTATTAAAAGGAAGGAATAAAAAATGCAATTCATTTAAATAGGGATTTTAACCCAGTCAATTCTATAGATGATTACAGTGCATTGCTTCACAACGCATTGGAGACTCCTCTAGCATTCAAGGAAGTCAAAAAGATAAAAGCGCAATTGTCATTTAAAAACAAACACCCTGGGCTACAGCTCCAGGAAGTCACCTGTCAGCCATTTTGGTGGTTAGAAAACTCCCCTCACACCCCCTGCTAGCAGTGGGCTGGAAAGCAATCTGGAAGTAGACTTTGCAGGTTGTGCATACAGCTTCCATAAACAGTGTGTGTGATTTCAAGCCCAGTGCAGAGTGTTTATGAGAGCTGTATGCACATAACAGGAATTGTTATTTTTCTCCTGTGGTGCACTTAGCAGAAGGCAGAACTACTCCAGGTGGGTTATGTACTGATGTTTGATAAAGAGATGATAAAGAGGAGATCGTGTCTCTAGTTATTCTATGGAGACTAACACTAAGATATCTCCTGCTTCATATTATTGGAAATTCTATAAAGCTCTACAGAAATAAAGTGTACACAGTCTTATCTGGTCTAAAAACTGTGCTGCAGCTTTACATGCAGTTTTTATTAAAGACAAACAAGAACATACCATAGTCAGTGAACAATGAATCTAAATACAGCACCACCTACTGACTGAACAGTATATACCACATAAACATTATACACAATAGTTGTTGCAGTAGAATACAAATACACAGTATTCTAACATATATGCACCATAGGAATAAAATAGCACAGGAACTAGAGAGTGTGTCACTCACTTTATCAAAACCTTACATAGTAACATAGTAAATTAGGTTGAATAAAGACACAAGTCCATCAAGTCCAACCTTTGCCTCATACCCCAGTGACATGAGAACTGTATAGCTTTCCTGCTACCAAATAAGTTACTCATTTATCAGACCTTCCTGATTTGCCTACTAATATACAGTATAACACTGTATATTACATTTTGAAAGAAATGTATCTAATCTTCTCTTAAATGTATCCATTGTATCTGCCATAACCACATCCTTGGGCTAGGAATTCGATAATTTAACAGACCTTACTGTAAAAAAACTTCCTCTGCTGAAGTCTAAACCTCCTTCCAATGATTTGTACAATGGCAAAATGATGTTATCTACTCTTGCTTCAATGTCCCATTTTATGCAAGACAGGATTTTGTTTGCTTTTGCTACTGCTATTTGACACTGGTCACTGTTTCCAAGTTTGTCTCTAGCAACGAGTCCCCTAAAATGATTCCATTTCGTTCATAAGTAGCCTTGGAATTTCTTCACCCCAAATGACAGACTTTACACTTTCCCACAGAGATGGATTAAGGCTCTACAGGGCCCTAGGTAAGGTGCCATTTTGGGGCCCCACATCTCTTGATCCATTGTTTGTGACACAGAGTGCTACCAGCAAGGATTGACATTGTGGCTCTAATAGATGTGGGAAAACCTGGATGATGCTTTTCTCTCCTAACAAAAAAGGTATCTGACACATGATGTTAGTGGTAGCAATAGCAGGGCCTCTGTGATTCATCACTTGCATCCAGGGCCCCTCTTGTTGCCCTGGGCCCTAGCCAGTAGCCGAGGATGGCATAATGGATGATCCAGTTCTTCTTTCCCACATTAAACGTCATATTCCATTTGTTTGCCCAATCTGCCATTTTATGTAAATCCCTCTGTAGAGAGAAAATATTCTGTTCTGAATTCATTACCCTGCATAATCTAACTTTGACACATTAGTGAATTTCTCCTCTGTTTTTCTTAGTGCATCAGTTGCAGAGACTTGAATTTGGCATATGTGATGAGCAGAGAAGACTGAACCTTTTGTCTGCTAATGATATTTTTACACTTGTGTAGACTCCACCTTTGGAGTCTCCTTTTGTGTCAATTAATAAAATATGCACTGTATAAATGTAGTTAGTACTGTTTATTACTTGCAGTAATCACCAATCGGTGCAGTTAAATATACAGGTAATGACAGTGTGGAAACAAAGGTCTTAGATTTTAGAAGAGCATATTTTTCTCTTATTGATCAACACCAAAATAAATTATTAGCAGAGAAGATATTGATTAGTGGTGGGAGCAACTGCAACATATTTTATTCTGCAACTGAATTCTGCATCAGGCATGTAAACAAAGGTATAAGAAAATGTTCTTAGGAGAGGCACCAGGTATTGTAAAGGATAACAAAATGACAAGCAGAGGAGGGTAGGAAAGTTAAAAAGGTTAAACATGGAAGCTAAGCACATTACAAGATGTCTTAAATCCTAAGCAGTTATGATAGTTAAAAAAAAGTAAACATGACATAATAAGGCTAAAGTAAAAAAATGGTAGATATGTTGAGGGAGGTAAATTTAAATCTAATTTATTATTTCTGCTCAGTCTTTAAAGATGGTTGTAAAGCAGGGGACTGTTGTTAAGAATAAGAGCTGTTAATGTTAAACCAGTAGACACTAATCTGTTTACAGAGAATGGGGATGTTATCAAAGTTGAAAGTGGATAAATCAGTTCATCCATATGAGATTCATCCATGTAGTAAAAGAGCTAACAGTCCCTCTAGGTAATCTTTTGAACCAATTTCTGTTTAAAGGAATGGTTCCAGATAACTGAAAAAAGCTTTGTGATATTAATATAAAGGAATTAGGGAAGACTCTGGCAATTACAATCAGTAGTTGCTAAATTAATGGTAATACCATATCTTGCCATGCAGAGCTTGCTGAATTTTTTGATTATGTTACTCATGTGGTAGACAAGGGTGGAGTAGAAGATGTAGCATATTTGGACTTCAGTAAAGCTTTTGACACTGAACTACATAAGATGCATAGTTTGGCACTTGACTCAAAAGTAGTCGACTCAATGTATAAATGGATAAACTAAAGGAAACACCATGCCATAATCAATGACACTTACTCAGAAGAAGGGTGGGTTACTAGTTAAATGCCAGAGGGGTCAGTGTTAGAGCCTGTTCTCTTCAATATCTTATCTTGACTGTTGTCAAGGTAAGGTATACTTTTTTGCAGACAATACCAAAATCTGCAACAGGGTTAACCTGCAGGAGGGATAAACCAAATGCATGAGAATTTAGGAAAATTAATCTGCTGGTTACTTTATATTTTGATTGGCTGTATTCCTGTAAGGTATCTGCCTTTCCTCAAGTAACCTGACCATTCTGCAAGCTGATTACCTGCTATTCAGTAATCCATTGCGTGCTTGCAGTGTTTTGACCAGGTTTCTTCTCAGACTAAAGAAAAACAAGGTGCAAGATGTTCTACATATAGGAAGCGCTAGAACATAGTAATCAATAGACAACTGTATTTTGTTACTCACGGAATAGATCGCATTAGTGTTCCATGGACACCAGTACTGATAAACTCTTACAGAGATTTCTCATAAAGCTTGTCCCTGCTCAAGCCTCCAGCTGGACATTCTTATCCCATAAAATGCTGAATGTGATTGTATATAAAAAAGCAGGGAGAAGTTCCAAGGCATATGCAGTTAGTATATATAAGTATATTTATTTAAAAAGTATATATTTTTGGAATAAAACCAAATCAATGTATCAAATAGAACTATACATCTAAAATAAAAACTATATGTTCATCAATCGTTTTGTTGCATCTAAACCTGTCACTTTATCAAACCATGATGAACAGACAAAATATCAGACAGCACGCCTGAACTCACTTTTCCATTTGCTTTCTTTAAAATTTCTACATCGCCACCCGCTGGGTTCCTCTGTTCATTGTCTCACTCTAAAAATGTAACTTACAATCTCTTCTTATCAGGTCTATAGGCTTTTGTATCCCCTCCCTGTGTATTTTGAGGAACTGATGGTTTCAAAGCTATGGCTGTAAGATGATGTGCACCATTAATCTTTGTAAAGCTAGACATCTCAAATACCATCATGCAGTTGGTTCACACCAAGATTACTCCACTTCAGATCATTTCTTTTCACTACAGTTTATGAAACCAGACACTCCTGTTTCTTAAAAGAACATCTCCTATAATAACATCACTTTAATCTGAACAGAAAATTGACTCTATGAATCAGTTCTCCATTGATAGGTTTTCAAAAAGGAGTATTTATTTACTACTGGATATAATGTCCATGGGGCAGACTAGATTTTTTTGTTCCAGGACTCAATGACCCCAAACTCTTCCCACTGAAGGATTCCCAAGATGACTTCAGTAGAAGGAGCTTTTGTTTACGAGTTCTGCGCAAAATAGTACAGACATGATATTAGTATCAAGTAAAGATCTAGTCTGGATGGAGAACCAATTCATGCAGAATTGATTTGTAGTGGTTATTAGCATTTTCAGTCCAGATTAAGGTAAGCATGGTTTTATTATTAGGAGATGTTAGCTTTGCCTTAGGTACTCCTAGACCCTGACACTCACATTTCTTAGTGGGAAATTTAATGACACAGAAATAGCTATTACACAATTTTCTACATTTACTTTACGTAAGTATAATATATATATATTAAAACTGCACATATTATTATTATTGTCACCAGTTTTTTTCTATTCACAGGTTTATGTTTCTGACAGGGAATTCCCTGGATCTCAGTTTCCAGAAACTTTTCTAATTCCCTGACAAGAAGCTCTTTGCAAATAAATCTAGGGAGCTCACTGTCAACAACATAAAGGTATAAAAAACAGGTGAAGATGAAAAAAATAAGCTATTTGACTATGCATATTGTGTACTTGCGGAATATGTAGTTAAAATAAAGGGTAACTATTCCTTTACTTCAATAGAAGTTTCCTATCATACAGTTATATTAAAGTAGAACTAACAACTCCTAATATACCGCCCCAACATACACACAAGATCATTTTTGGATGTCATGTCCATGGAGGTGGATATGACCACAGGACTTCAACTCTTCTCACTGCACATGGTTATGTCTTATGGGGGTTTTGCTGTGCACACTGCCTGCTTCAATTGAAAATACACAAACAAAAACAGAGGGTTGTATGTTCAAAAGAAAGATGGAGGAGTTATGAAGCAAACCAAAAGTACTATAGGGAAGAGCTAAAAATTCAAAGCAATGTCTTGTAGACCTCTCTAACATTCAAGAGGTTAAAATCCCCATTTAAATTAATGGACATTTTAGTTCTCCATTATAATGCAATTGATTTTCCCCAGAGCTCCTCCACTTTTCTTTTGATCATGTGGCCCAAAATGCAATGTCTTCCTCCATGGACATGACATCCAGGGCTGATTGAAGAGGTTATTTATTGAACAAAAGTATAAGGACAAATTTCAAAGGGGCCGATAGGATTTTCTGGCCATTGTAAGGAAAATTGCGAGTTGTTATTCAAAGCTGTTAGTTCTCCTTGAAGGAACAGAAATGTTAAATTAATTTACAGAGAAGTGAGAGCTTCATGGCACACAGTAGAATTTAAAATATATTTATTATGAGATGTTCAAAAATAGATCTCAAGAATAAGAACAGTCCCATCTTTTATGGGCAATATTATATACAGCCCAAACAAAAAAAAAGGGCTTTAAGAATTCATCATGTATTCAGATTGCTATACGGCACCTGACTGAGATGTAAAGCAGTGCATAGCTGCTAAGTAATGTTAAAATTTAATGAAAATAGACATTGTGACATACACATACGCACACACACAGATATATTTAAATTATCTATTACTTGATAGAATTATTTTTAATATACACTTTTTAGGAACCTAATGAAGACTTATTTTCTTTGTACATTTCACTTCCCTATGAATATTCTTCAATCGACTAAAGTCTCCTGGTCTGCAAGGAAAATGCCATCCCGCCAGCCTGCTGAAACACAGCACAGGTACAGATTCTCAAACTGCTTACAGTGATGGAAACTTTTTGTTTCCAATGAAATCTCAGTGGAACCCAATGCCTTGGATGAAAGAGAAGGCTCCAACGTATGGAAGAATCCAAGAGGTTATTGTATTGGATGTATTGGGATGTTAGTGGGTACCAGTAACTTGAGCCTAAATTATTGGGCTAAAATATATTGTATAGAAAAATATATATTTGATGCTCCGTACTATAAATAAAATATGGGAGAAATAACACACAGGAAAAATAAGTGAGATCAGTACAAAATCCAGAGATAAATAAAATTGTTTTAAAAGTATGTAATAATTGTGTCAAAAATATAATATCTACCAAACACTAACCTGTAGCCGCAGGAATTCCTGATATGTATAACAGAAATTGTATGAGTTGTTCAAAGTGCCACCCTTGTGTCTAGTCATTTGGTATGACACAGCTGAACAAATATATGGATGGAAACTAGAAGTGATAGACCCAGTGCCTCTAGCCAAGCCACATTTGACTCTCAGAAGAAGGAGAAAGAGACACCTTCCGAAATGTGTTGAAAGAGTTTACTATCCATCACACACCATGAACTAGTTTATTTTTCATTTGATCCAACAGTCATTTCTACCATCATTGCTTAAAAGTTGTATCTATTTCATAAGAAGTAACCCAACAGAGAGACTGAAAGCTCAACCACAGGAAGAGGAATCATGCTGGGATGATTTATATCACGGAATGGAGAAGTTGTGGAAGGTAAGAACAAGATTCATTCTATATATAATCCCAGCCCATATTAGTCTCATGTGATTTTTCTTCCATGTCCTGTGCGGTTTTGTGCCTGGATCTGTTCAGACTCTGAGATATGACACTACAAGGAGATCCAGTCTTCATTTACTTTTAAAGGTAAAGTTACATTTCACTTTGTGCACTATAATCATCTAGATTTATTTCAGCATTACACAGTGTAACATACTAAAACTTGGCGATATCTACAGATATTAAAGATAACTTTGAACATAGAACAAAAGCAGAACTTCTGGTAGTATTGTCATTGACATACTGAAAGCCTGTAACATTCAGACACACTGTAGCTGTAAGTGATCTGCCATATATAATTTAGTACTCACTTCTGGGTTTTTTCAGTTTCTGGTTAATCTTTGGTACCCACACCTTTTCATATGGCTCTTAAACACTAGGAACCCCATCTGTAACATTTTCATCTACCTCTGGAACATTGCAACATTACTGTGTAGGGTGTGGCTAAATGAAGGGGTGTGGTTAGGGGTGGAGCAAAGGCAGGGCTAGGGGCACCAGAGGGTGTTGTGCCTAGAGGCACTTGAGACGTAAATCCGGCCCTGATTACACCGGATTTTCATTTTACAGATTCCACTGGATTTGTATTTAAAACCAAACTTTCTTTTATCATAATTTTTAATCATCTTTACTCATGTATACATTTGGATCCATTCGCTTTTTTTTCCTATATTATTTCTGTTGTATTCATTACATATTTAGAGGTTATATACTTGTTTATTTTAATGTTTTTATTTTAATTATCATTATTTTTTATTTTTATATTTTAAATGTGTTTCCCAGTTAGTTTTTTTGTGGGGTGGTTTTCATTGTATTTATTTGAGGTATTCTATTTATTCAGTTTTCCAATTTTTTGCATGCTGTCCCTGTTTGTGTCTCTGTGAGGTTGAGGTTAGTCAGTCATGTAGAGATACAGTTAGGACTGCATCTGTCTTCTATTTAGTGACTGTGGTTATAGACTGCTTATTTCTGCAGCATGGATTTAATCCAATATGTTCAACTAGAGTAGCAGAGTCTACTATCATTCACCTAATATATTCCGCCTATACATTTCTCTTATGGTTATTTTGTTGCACAGCCTCTTTATTTGTATCTGTCTGTGAGATTTATTTATTCCTGCTTATTTATGCTGCATGAGTTTCATTTTTTGTTTTGGCTTGAGCAGCGGGGTTTACCACTATTAGATTCCATCTATAGATTTGCTCCACTGTGTTATGCTGACTGACTAGGTAAAAGGGTGACACTTGGAACAATTCATATACTTTCTTTTATACATATTAGGCATTTACATTCCTGCAGACAAAGGTTAGTGTTTGGTGGATATTACATATTGTATTGTAAATTATTATACACTTTTCATACATTTCTGTTTATCCACTGGATTCTGTACCGATCTCACTTATTTTTCCTGTGTGTGTTATTTCTCCTATATGTTATGTATAGGTGCTTCAAATGTATTTTTTTCTATTCCTATTTTACCATTTAGCCTCTAGGTTGGGGGGCTATATTTGTGTAGCTGACTATTTGACCATGGTTTCCAGATTCCAATGTTTAGGGAGCTTATTGTTTGGGGAGTTGCTGTTTGTCCTGTTAGCTAACATGTTTTGTGTAAGAAATGTCATGTAATTGTATGTGATATTATTTCCTTGAGTGTTCTAGTATCTAGTATTTACTGCAACAATTTAGCAGAAACCACAGTTGCACTGTGTGAAATGATTCAATCTTTCAATCATCCAGATGCATTGACTGTCATTCCAGCATTGTTCTCCTGCTCATTATTACTTACATTTGTTTCAGGGAACTCTTTGCACTTGTTCAGAGAAACCAAGGTTTCACGTGAATCCTACTTGAGAATTACTGTCAAATACCATCTTTTCTTTCAAAGTATGGAAATGCTTACATTTACATAACACTGTTTGTAATTATGGACACTTAGGGCCATGTTCATAAAGCGAAGTGAGACAATTCTGGGGCAAACCAGCTGTACCGTATGGAATACATAAAATGTCCAAGTCTTTGAAATGGGGCTTTTTAAATTCTAGAAAGGTCTCTGTGACGATATGCCCCTGGCATCTCTGCCAAGGAAGGTATAGCAGTTTAGGCACGCTATCATCCGTGGGTTTCTTTTGTTAACCTGCACAGCTAACCGCTCTACAAAGCACTAAGACCCAGTACTTTGAGTCATGTATCCACCGGCAATGCAGGATACACTGCACTGATATCTTCGGTTCGTATAGGATATTGTCTATCTAGTCCCTTGGTGCTTCTCTATGAGTAACTTCTCTATAGTGGATGACAAACAGCAATATACCTGGATACTTCAGGGAGAGACAAACAAGCTCCATCTTGGTAAATCACAAACTCCTTTATTTTCAACCAACACAACATTTTAATAGGGTTCAGATAAAAGGGGCAGTCTCCACATGGACAAAAAATGACACGCTGGGTTTAACATCAGACAAAGGCTACTAAAGGGGGGGAGGTGGACACAAGACTCTATTCACTTCCTGTAGAAATCTCCGGGGGGGGGGGGATTAGAACAACCAAGGGACAATTCATCCTAGCAGCAACCCTGTATACATTCCCAGTGTTCACACCATAAAACAATCAAGCTCAGCTGATAGTCATCTTCAGCTCTGAGCCTCTGAGTTTGGGTGGAGGAAGGTTGGAGCAGGTTACCTATTCTCTCCATACCATTCAGTATTAGTGTCCACACATTCTCAGCTAGGGGGAGGAGGGTCTCCGTGCCTCTTGTGCTCTGTGACCTGCTTGTCACAGTCTACAACAAATTTCTTCACAATGCTTTGGATATCTGTCTTGGATTCGATGTATTAAAATTAATGGGGGCTTGGGAAACTGATTTATTTCTTGTTTGCTCCAGAATTTCTCCACTTTTTCTTAAGCATATGGAACAAGGGATGACTCAGTGGGGCTGATTACAATCTTTATTGCTCCAAGCTCTCTGTTCACATTGAATGAACTTGAGTGACTTTGGTTTGGCAATGGTGTTTGTTGAGGTGCAGTGAAATACCATGATTCCAAAATGATCCATGAGTTTTACATGTATAAGTAGTAAACCATTAACTAGTCTAGGGCTGGTATACTCCCCACACTGGTATACCCCTAATAAATAATTAGGTGTCACACTAGGGCATACAAATCAAAGCAAACATGTAGTAAATCTGGAACAAACTTATTACAGTTGAAGTACCAAAGAATTAGTTCCAGTGACATCAATGGGATTTTTGTATGATTTTTAAGGGCCAATGGTTTTGTTCTAGATGTACTATATATTGCCTCAATACACAAGCCCCACTGTACATGTGTAAAAAGATAATCTCCCGGGTAGTATAAGTTTCCCCTTGATAGCTGGAAATCTCTTGCGTTGTCATGTTATAACCAGGAACTAGCCTTTGGGATATATATTGAGCTGTCCTGGTGGATTCTGGAGCTCTACTGAAGAATAGTGGTGCATGAGGTCTAGAAAATAGCACCAGTGGGTCTCAATGCAGGGAAGGGGGTGTGCAGACATGGCAGAGAGCCAGCATAATTGAACAGCATCTGGATATTATTGCCTGATGCCTATATAGATCAGACATTCATTGGAAGTTGATATAAGAATTGCAGTCTCCAACATTACTCATGTGAAATGCAGTAAAATGTATGAATGCTTGGATTTGGTGAGTTCACATGAGATGATAGTCACTTGTGTGAAAGGCAGCAGAGGCCACCATTGTACCTTTCATATTAGGCAACACCACCAACTCCCCATTTCTGTTTTGGAGTCACCCATTTAAAAGAGGCCTTAGAGAGGAAAAGATCTGTACAGTTAAAGGTGACTGTTTCCACAAGAAAACTGGTTGCTATTTGGAGATTCTGTTTAATAAACTTATTCCTGTTTCTGAAAACCCCTGGTTCCCAACTGTGAGCATATTATGCAACATAAATCATTTTATCACGCATGTCTCTTTTATAGTTCCAGTGTCAAAATAAGTGCAACATGCCATATTCATCATGCAAAAGAGGTATAATTCTGGACCAAAGTAAATACACCATTGTGGTCTATACACTTTAATATTGTACTCCATGCTTTAAATGGCTAGAAAACTAGCGGCATTATAGAGGATAATTAAAACTTCCTCAAATTCCCTGGGGATTAAATCCCATAAATGCTAGCCTCTAACTGGCTTAAAGACTCATTTAGATAAATGAGAACATTTGACTTGTTCCCTATTATGGAGGTGGTTTGTCCCAGAATGGCTCCATTCTTGTTTTTGTGCATATGGCTGTAAGTAGACATTTTCAAATATCATCCTTGTCCCACAGTAGCAATAGAACCACACATACTGAACCCCCAGCCTTGTCCCACTGCACTGGTAGCCATAGTACAGCATATACAGACCCTAGTATTGTCCCACAGGAGCCACAGAATCACACATACTGACCGGAGCCGTTTTCCATAGAACTGCATATAATGACCCTTAACCTTGTCCCACAGTAGTCCTAGAACAGCAATTATGGAACCCCATCATTTTCTACTGCAGCAGTAAATCTAGGGATGGGCAACATGAGGCTCTACAGCTCCATTAATCCAACAAGGCTGGGAGTTGTAATCTGGCAGCAGCTTGAAGGCCTCTCATTAACCATCAATGTCATAGACCACATATAGAACCCCCCATCATTGTCCAACTGCACTGGTATCCATAAAATCACACATAGTTATCCTCTCCAGCCTTGTTCCCTTTAACTTATAGCAACAGAACCACGTATTCTGACCTATATCCTTGTCCCTCTGCACTGATGTCCATAAAATGACACATACTATTCTCCAGTCTTGTCCCATGATAGTCAGAGAAACACAAATACTCACCCCATGAACTTTTCATACTGTAGCCCTAAAACCACACATACTAAACCCCCAGGCCTTGTCACACTATACTGGTTGCAGTAGAACTCCACATACTGACCCCCAGTCTTGTCCCACAGAAGCCATAGAACCATGCCTACTGATACCTCAGCCTTTTCCCACTGCAATGGTAGCCACAGGGATGGGCAACATGAGGCCCATCGAGCTACATTAATCCAAAAATGTCTGGAGTTGTAGTCTGGTAGGAGCTTTAGAGAGTCATGTTGCTCATCAGTGCCATAGAACCACATATAGAACCCCTTGAAAAAATGGTTGTTAGGATAATTTTTAGTTCTCTCCTATAGAGCAAATGGTTTGACCAAGAATGTATCCACTATCCTTTTGAGCACACCACCTATTATACACTATATGGGAGAACTAGACACTAAAGACCTCTAGCCTTTCAGGGGTTAAACTTTCCATTTAAATCAATGGGCATTTTTAATTCTCCCCTATAGTGTTAATTGTTTGCCCCAGAACACCTCCATTTTTCTTTTGAACACACGGCCCTTAGACTGTATACCAAAAACATGCTTAAGGTGTACAAATACATTTTCATAACTGATCTGAAATAATCATTTAAATATTTTTATTAGTGATATTGCAAAAGGTCTTCAAGGTAAGGTATGCCTTTTTGCAGATGATACAAAGATCTGGAACAGGGTAGACATTCCTGTGGGAATAAGCCAAATGACAAATGATTTAGATAAATTAGAAGAATGGATAAGAGTGTGGCAGCTGCAGTTTAATGTTGATAAATGTAAAATAATGCACTTGGGACATAAAAATCCAAAGTAAGAATATACTATTTACTAGTTGGACCTCACCTAGAGTATTGTGTACTGTACTGGAGACCCCATCTCCAGAAGGATATAGATATTCTAGAGGAAATTCAGAGAAGGGCTACTAAAATGGTGACTGGTTTACAGGAAAAGAAATATGACGACTAAAGGATCTGAACGTGTATAGCTTGGAGGAGAGAAGAGAGAGAGTGGATATGACAGAAACATTCAAATACATGAAGAGATTCAACAAAGTGCAGGAAGGAAGTACATTTCAAAGGAGTAAAATGTTAGGACACAAGGCCATAGTCTAAAACTAGAAGGGCTCGGGTTTAGATGTAATGTAAGAAAGCTTTTCTCTCCTGAGTGGGTAGTAAATAAGTGGAATAGCCTACCAGCAGAAGTGGTAGAAGTTAATACAGTGACATAATTTAAACATGGGATAGGCATAATGCTGTCCTTAACATAAGACAAGACCAAGGACCAAATCAGGTTTGAGGTTTTTACAGTAGGAAAATTGGCAGGTTAGATGGGCAGAATGGTGCTTATCTGCCGTCAAATTATATGTTTCTGTGTTTCTAGTCATGACAGATCGGTTGTAATCTTTATGATACATATTTGAAATTCAGTGTAGAAGTTTGGCAGATGTTCAATTTTATTTCAGTTAATGTAGAAGCTTGATGAGAAAAGACAAGATTCTATATTTGAAGAGTTAAAGAGGTGCACTTTTGGAGAAAGGCAACATGGAGGGGAGTGGTGATGGAAATTCCAAAAGATTTAACATACTGCTTCACTATGAGTTAGATACCTCTCTAGCATTCAAGGAGTTAAAAGCCCCATTTTAATTAATGGGCATTTTAAAAATTCTCATTTGTCTCCTACAGTGCAGACAGTTTGCCCCAGAATTGCTCCTCTTCAGCCCTTTGCATTGTACCTCAAGTGTCACTCTGGCTTAGCAGAAAGAAAGTGGCAAAGGAGGAAGGTGGAATACTAACCAGTGAACCTGTAGAAGAAACCCTATACCGGCAGGAATGGTACAAAGTAGCTGCTTGGTATCTGTGGATGAGGCTGGTTGAATAAATGCTAGAACAGTGGTTCTCAACCAATGCCCTCAGAGGCCACTAACAGACCAGGATTTGAGGATTTCCTTGTGAAAGCACAGGTGAGTTAATCAGTGTGAATGAGCCTCTGATCAACACACTTGTGTTCTAGCAGGGGAATTCCTCAGTCCTGGCCTGTTAGTAGTCATTGAGAGCACGGTTTGAGAACCCCTGCACTAGAATGATGTGACTAGTATCAGCTTAGGATCAAGCAATCAGAAGAGATGTGTAAAGAACAATTACTTGATCAGGACTGGAGGCTGGAACAAGAATTGTTCATGAGATCATATAATTCCTAGGTTGTAGAAGACAGCAATCTTAGCTGACTTTGTAAAATTATTCTGCAGTATGGACAGGTAGATAACAAAGAAGGTTGTTTAATACCATGACTGAGACTGGCAGTAGGCAAATCTGAAACATGTGCAGAGCATACATTATTATCCAAATATTTTCTCACATGTTTCAAATTGAAGTTTTGTTGCATAGTTTGATCAATTTATTCCTAAACTTGTTTTCTAAGTCAATCCTTTTCGGCAAGCCCTATCTATCACATCTTATCATATCATATGGCTTACAGAAATGCTTTATATTAATGTCCTGTGGTTTAACTGACCTGCCCTCAAAAGGGAATGCCTGCAGTATGTGGGTAGGCTCCTTGGATATTCCACAAGGAGCATGCATGCAACTTTCCAATATGCACTGAGTCATTCATTTTCATACACTCAAGTAATTACAGGCTAACATAGGTAGAAAAGTAAAATAATGCAATATACTCTGCCTTAAAAAACCCTCCTTCAATAATACATTTTAGTATACTCCATTATATACTATCATTGTAATTTATAACAGTGACATTATGATAGGGTAAAATACACCTAGAATGAGATGAAGAGAATTGTCAGGGAAAGAAAAGGGGCTGTGGAGAGACCCCATATTGCTTCACCTTCCCTTTTGTATATGTATATTATAGTATTTTAGCTCTGTGAGTTTCTTTATTTGTAGACAAGAGAAAAATAGTAATTTAAACTTTCTGATGATGTAACTTGATGACTGACAGAATACACCATGAGGAACTATGACTTCTCCAAGTCTTTTCATCAGCAGGAGAATTCCTCTTGACTAGATAGGCATGATTTTTCCTCCCCATTCATTTACTGCTCCCCTTTCGTTGGAAATAGATATAGTACGTTCTAGCAGATGTAGAAATAGAAATGAGGAGGATGGAGGAAATATAAGCATGCTGTGACACTTAGGTTAGTGAACTCAGCTCTGATGAAGTTAAACAGAACCTAACTACTAAAAGAACATTCTTTGATGCACTACCCTGAATTAAAGCTAAAAAGTACAAGGTAAATTGAGTTTAAATAAATAGCTTTAATCAGATTAAAAAGAGGAGGTTTAATATCTTACAAAGAGCCGTTCCCTTGGAAGAATTTTACATTGAAGAAAAACTGTTGGAGATAAATAAGCTGTGCACAAAATACAGAATCCACACTTAATCCTTTTTTCAGGGTATGCAAATGAGAGCTTGAAATATTATTTTCCAAGCTGAAAATATACTTATATGTGTAAGGTGCTGTGCCCACAGTATGTGCAATATCAACCATGAAAATGTGTAATGCGTCAGTAAGGAAGTCAATAAAAAATAGGGTGAAATGTGATTTTAACCTTTTGAGGGCCAGAACGAACACATTGTGAAGTAATGCATGGACACATTAACTCTTTGAGTACCAGAGAGGACATGGACACATTGCAAAGCGATGTGTTGTGCATCCCTCTGGCACTCAAAGGGTTAAATTTAATAATAGAATGACATTTAGGAAGCTAAAGATTCACAGTTCTGGAGCAAAGTAATTGCACCAAACGAGAAAAAAAAGGAATACTACTCAGATTCCTTTTGTTTTAAAAAGGACTTTTATCCTCTTTAAATATCTAGCATTAAAGGAGTTAACAGCCCATAAAAATGAATTAGAATTTTCATTTGTCCTCTGCGGTACAATTGGTTTGCTACAAAATTGCTCATCCATTCTTTCTTTGTGTGGCCTAAAATGAACAATTTTTTCCAGTTTAAAACTGAATAGAGCATTAGAGGAGAGGGACATTTTCCTTTGTCTAGAAGTAAATTTGCTGAAAGAAATAGATTCTTTAGTATTGGCATATTATAGGATTATTACACTTTTAAGAATGTAATTTGAGAAAGAATTGTAAGTTATAAGTGATACTTATTTCATAATGGACAATTCATGAAAAAGCGAAGGTAGGGTCATGGTCACTCACTTATATGCTGTGAACTATACAAACACGTGTAGGGTTCAAGAGAAATAGGCTGGGCTTCTACTTCCACAGAAAGTTTAACACAGTGGTTCTTAAGCTTCTTGTTGAGAAGGAACCATTTAGATGGAATTTAAATATTCATTCACCTAAGCAATCAAACCAGTCACACTTTGTAGACCATTCCAATGAAGTATTTCTTTTTACATTGGGCTGTTTCATCTCTTCTGAAGCGCCACCTCAAGTCAGCTGACACGCATCTGTTCCTGTTCTCAGCTGTCATCAGGGAATGAGGGGGGGGCTTTAGCTTCGTATTTCTCTCAAACTATAACGGTTTGAAAGATGGGACTGGAATTATTTAGTTTATGTAATAGTTGCAATATTACATTTTTTATGTAACAACATGTCATGAGGAGAGGGTATGATCCATCAATAACCACAGACACATCTAATTGGGGATAACAGACCACAGCTTTATTTAAATATTTATTCACATTATTATTATTGTACTTATTCCAAATACCATGATTATTAATTAATACTGACAGTCCTTGCCAATCTGCCTTCCTTGAAACCAAGCATGGCCAAATTGTACGGGCTCATGCTAAAATCCCCACATTCTTCAGCACTACAGCTGATCCCAATGTTCATCAGCACCTACAGCTGACCGCCATCCTTCAGCACTTATAGCTGACTCCACCATACTTCAGCACTTTCAGCTGATTCCACCATACTTCAGCGCTTACAACTGACTTCCAAATAATTAGCCTATTGGCCATCCACTTTAACTTCAATGGATAAGTCACTCCAGCAACCTCAGTCCGGGGCAAAACTTCCAAAGGGCTTCCGCCCGAGGATAATATCCCCGTACGGTGCACAAGGGACTGACAGCGCAGGTGCACGAACGTCACTGTGAAGAGACGTCCGTGCTTCCTGCTCCTGTAAAACGCCGATATCTGAAGAACCGGGTAAGATTTCTGGCGACTAGCGCTACTAAGCAGTTAGTCGCCAGGTGAGCAGTAAGTGAACATTAAGTTATTGCGGGGTGAAAGTTCCCCTTTAATCCTTAATCATTCTTTAACTGACAGTCCTTGCCAATCTGCCTTCCTTGAAACCAAGCATGGCCAAATTGTACGGGCTCATGCTAAAATCCCCACATTCTTCAGCACTACAGCTGATCCCAATGTTCGTCAGCACCTACAGCTGACCACCATCCTTTAGCATTTATAGCTGACTCCACCATACTTCAGCACTTACAGCTGATTCCACCATACTTCAGCACTTACAGCTGACTTCCAAATAATTACCCCATTGGCCATCCACTTTAGCTTCAATAGATAAGTCACTCCCGCAACCTCAGTCCGGGGCAAAACTCTCAAAAGGCTTCCGCCCGAGGATAATATCCCCTAACTTTACAACATCAGTTACTAATCTCGGAAAACCATGCAAGGACTATCTGCCACAAGGCCTGACTGTCAATACCTTGACCAGTTGGGCCCCCTGCCACCAAGCCCGATGGTCACTTCCGTGACCAGATAGCCCCTACAACCTTAAACATATGACCTGCTCCCCATAAACATCCCCGTATTCAACGCGCACAGACCAAACGTGTACACAAGGACCAACCTGCACAGCAAACCACACAACCGAACACCACCAGATCCCAGCAGTGGAACCCAACGCTGACATGCAGCCAGTGCATAAAGAACCACCCATGCTATACCCCCTAACCCCAAACACCCGTCCATTACCAGTCACATGTGGAGGGAGGGGGGGAAGGAGGAACAACCCAAACCAAGACAGTCATAGGCAGGACGCATCAAGTGCAACCTGCCAAACCTACATGGGACCATGGAGGCCATCACAAGCAAACCATCAGAAGCCACGAGAGTTGCATATGACCCCCTAAACTTGAGTAAGGTAACATATCTCTATCATACAATCAGTAGAGGCAACCCAGGAATTCCCCCAGACCAGCAGGGGCCACAGACACCAGAAAACTGACACCGACACAGAGACCCATGAACCCCACCAAACAGCAGAAAAAGAGCCACACACAAGCCCCATACCCAGACATATACCACAACCCATTCATACCAGTGTCCATAACTACTGGTCCACGGACACACATGCACAGAAACCCAACCTACAGACCATCCCAACTAACCAATAAACAGATGTCAACCCCCGCAATACAGCCACCTACAAAAACATTCCCAACCAGAAAACCCAGACAAAACCTGCATACACCAAGCCACATCACACCAACCACAATCGATACATAGGCATATCCACCCATCCACACCAAAAACACCCACTCACTGAGAGAAGCATCCACCCGTAACCGACACTGAAGAATACAAACTCAAACAGACACAGAAAGACAGCACTCTTGCAACCACCAACAAATCAAGCAGACAAACCTACAATTGGAGCTCAGACTCTGGACACCCAGGCCACATCCCAGCCCCAAACAACCCATCAACACACCACAGCCAACCATGCCATCCTTGAACCACACACAGACATCCCCAAATGGGTACAAGCCAAGCACATGAAACGGACAGGTGGAATACCCACAGCACACCAGCTGAATCACCCACACACACACACAAGCAGCCACCCAGAGAAAACTAGCCCAATAACATCCCCCCAACTAGCACCCTTTGGATACAACTCCCAAGCAGATTCAACACAGCACCATCACACAATGCCAGGATCAGGAACAACACCAACTGCCATGTGGATCCCCACTCACAGTGTGACCGCAGAGCAACAACAACACACCCATGAGTGGACCCATAGACCAAGCTCACCAACCTCTGTAAGGAGAGCCCAGGTACGACACCAGCTGCGCTCCCGCACAGGCGTCACCCCTCCGGAAACCTGGCCCGAATAATGCCAGACAGACTTCCAGCTGGAGAGGAAAATGAGATCATACAGCAATGATACATGAAGGTAAAACTTTTTTTTTGTTTGTTTGTTTTTTTATTTATACATCAACCATCAGACATTTGCACATTTCGTATTTTATGGCAGTGTAGCTGTTTTTTTTTTTTTTTTAATATATATAGAATGTCACCATCATCACAAAACTTGTTTTTTTTTATTGAAGCATCCCACATACATATGTCTTAACTTTGGTACACAGTGTAGAGTGACTCTTCACCTAACAAAATGGAGCCCAAAACACCTGTGACACACCTATGGTTGGAATGAGTAGGGGTGGTCCCTATGGAAACATGATCTGTCATAGTAAAGTTCTTGAAATGCACAGTTTGACTTATCCCCCGAATACTAGGTAGTAGTAGTTGTTTTTTTTTTTTTGCTTTTTTTTATACTAACCCTTTAAGAAACAGTTATATTTTTCTCTAGGCTCACTTGTTATATTACTATTTCCTAAGCCATATGTAACGATTTGTTTGACACATGGACACAGTGGTTTAGGATAAAACACAGTTTTATTAAAATAAATAACCTTCACAGGTCCTGTAGTATATCAGCAGAATAGTACAGACACACGACAGGTTATAGATACATAGGCCTACACAGGTCCAGCATAAACAATAAGTCCATAATAGTCTATACTGACACAGGTCAGGCAGAGTGATGGATTCTCAGGAGCAAGGTCTTGCATGGGTTAAAGATCTTCAGAGTGTAAACAGTTCCATGTACAGAGAGGTCATTGATGGGACTCCCTGCATATAAACAGCTGTGGAATTCATAACTCCAAAAGCCAGATAAGCAGAACTGGCATGAGCTGTTTAGGCAATACTGGGAACAGAGACACGTGAGGTACTGCCGTAGCAGTAACGGAGACAACACTTGCACTCTGCACAAGTATAACCGGAGGCAACTGGTGGCTCAACAGCCGGAGTGGTAACGGAGGCAGACACTTGCTCTGAGCAGAGGCAATAACGGAGGCGAGGCCCAAGGTAAACTGCCGTAGCAGTAACGGAGACAACACTTGCACTCTGCACAAGTATAACCGGAGGCAACCGGAGGATGAATGGCCGGAGTGGTAACGGAGGCAGACACTTGCTCTGAGCAGAGGCAATAATGGAGACTAGGCCCAAGGTAAACTGCCGTAGCAGTAACGGAGACAACACTTGCACTCTGCACAAGTATAACCAGATGCAATCGGTGACTCATCTGCCAGAGCAGTAACAAAGACTGGCCGCTGATACTCTGCACAAGGAAATAAGCCAATTGCCAGACAGTCAGAATGTCACCTAGGCTACACAGCACAGGAACGCCAACCAAGCCGAGTAGATACACGGAGCAGGAATGTCAGCCAAGCTGGGTTGGATCATGGAGCAGGAACGTCAACCAAGCCTGGTCGGATCATGGAGCAGGAACGTCAGCCAAACAGGGTCGAATCACGGAGCAGGAACGTCAGAAGAATAGTCAGGCAATCCGGGTTGGTACACAAAGGCAGCAGACAATATGCAGAGTAGTCAGGCAGGCCAAGTCGGTACACTAGAAACACTGAGGAGAAATAAGCACTGGCACAGGAACACCACGAAAGGGCAGCGAAGGGGTGCCCCTAGCCCAGTATATAAAGGTCATACTGGGCAGGACTAACACACGGTAGCCAATGGGAGCAAGGCACAGACTAGACTGACAGAAAAAAAATAAAAAGAGCACAGGCACCGTGATAACATATGATGGAATATGATTTAAACTTCTCAGTGTCATAGAGGTGTCCAGTGAAATGCAGAGTAATCTGATGGACTCCTTTTTAGCATGCAAGGGGTTAATGGCCTAGAAGTAGCCTGTATCACTTTAGCAAGACACAGAATGTTGAATTGCAACAATTTTATTGACCACTAGCATTGCCCGTCATGTAATGGCTGTTGGGCGTACGTGTCTGAAATGTAAATAGAATGATACACACAGACAAAAAAAAATGAACGCTCACGGAGTATTGCTATAAGGGTAATCAGGTACGAATATATCTGCAGTAGTACAGTTATATTGATATTATCACAAAATATGCAAATAACACCTTTGAGATTTGTATATGTCTTAAAGAATATTCACAATATATGCATTGGCACTCAATGCAAAAATAGAAACAGTAGACCAAATATACTGAGTCTTCTGGTTCTTATGGATATACAGTGTTATACATAAACGCAGTAGATGGTATATGCCCTTCTATGGCATCTGTTGTACTGATTCAAACAATTCCAGTTCATTATTAAGTGTTTAAGACACTAGGCAATACAGCATCATCTCCCCAGTTTAAATACCCCTCAAATAGGTCCTGTCTCTCCTATTTCCTCTATAAGCCACTGGCAGGTTTAGTAACACCCCTTACTAATTCTATGGTGTATAATTCTGGATAATTATTATATATATATATATATTTTTATATATTTTTTAATTTTTTTTCTGTAATTGTTCACACAGCTACTTTAAAGGCGAAATTGTCTGCCCAATAAAAATATTTATTTCAAAATATTCATCTTATTCTATTGAATAACTACGCTTAGAGGGATCTTGTGTGATGTCTTCTTTTTCTTCTAATACACACAGACATATGCAACACACAAGTAGACACATATGGACAGTGCAAAACACAGACATGCAACAGATATTTACACAGAACACACATGCAACAGACATGCAAGACACATGCAGAAACACACATACATGCAAGACATATGCACACACACACATACACAGAAGGGAACATAGACACAGTGGTAGAGAGACGTGCATGCAACACACATACCCACAGAGTGAGAGAAGTAGACACATGCAGACAAAGAAACGCACACACATACAGTGGTACAGAAAAAAGTGACACACAGATGCAATGCAGGACATGGATACTTGTACATACAGTAGGCTGACCAGACCTCACCTTTAACCTGGGAAGCATATGAAAAATGCATACTGCAGGACTGCTTTGATTTCAATGAAGTACTGAAAAAGGGTGTGTGTCCCTGGTTAAAGGTGAGATCTGGTCAGCCTAACATACAGTGTGAGCGGAGTAAGGTAGGTGAAGAAAAAAAAATGGTTTTCTAGTTGGCCATAAAAGGCCTTTCTCCTTGTCAGTCAATTGCAGGCTCCATGGCCAGTGATGGTACAATGAAATTGTAATTATTAAGCTGTTAAGGATCGAAGGACTTGCAGCATATTGGTCCTTAATGCGTTGCACACCCCTGTGGTACTTAACGGGTTAATATTATGGTATGTATTGAAAATTATTGGTTTTGATCCACTGGCCCACCAGAGGGGTGTGAGTGTCCAGCAGTGGAGGAGTTAATGAGTTGCCCCCCCTGGATCTGCGCTGCTTCCGTGTAGTGGCTGCAATTTTCTCTGTGATCAGCTCCCCTATTGAACCGCACTCCACCTGTAGCATAAAGGGGTTAACCCTTTGAGTGTCAGAGGGGTAGAGAACGTATTGAACAGCAATTTGTAGTACACACCTGTGGCACTCAAAGCGTTACCTGTTTCAGTGTCATTGGCGTCCAATTCCCGCCTCTGCGCACTTATGTCAGTGCATAAAGCAGCAACATGATCCCCCAGCAGCACACATGGATTGCCTGGGGACAACGAGAGGGCATGAGGGGTAAATAAAGAGCATAAGGGTCAGACAGGACACAGGGATCAGAGAATGGGCATGATGATTTAATGTGTAATAGCTTAACAGAGGGAGCTGAGAGGGTATGAATGGATGTTGGATTCAACGTGTCTGTGTGCTGAAAGGGTTAACACACTGGTTTTTCGACTGAGAAGGGCAGAGACAGGACTGAATACAGCAGATGGAGAGAGTGATTAACAGAGTACATGGAGTCATGACTGTGACAGAGGGAAGTTATGTGAGTGTATGGGAAAGCCTGGGAAGAAAGGGCCAGAGGGAGGGAATGATTAACTGATCAAAAAGGAGGCGAGAGACTTGAATGGGTGTTGAATTATGTGTGGATGTGCACTAAAAGGGTATGTGGTAGCCCATCTGTCTGTGTGAGTTGCATACCAGCCATTTGTCCCGATTTAAGGGGGACAGTCCCGATACTTGGGTCCAAACCCACTATCCCACCCACATTAGACTACATCCCGCTTTCCCCTGCTTTTTAAAGTTTTGTCCATACGGCTACCGCAACCTATACACAATGCTCATATCATGTGAGCCACTTGCGCTGAGCGTAAGGCACATAATTAAGTAGGCATGCATGTCTCTCCTGATATATGCTCTCGCATGCATCATTTGCGCTGTACTCCACCTCTGGCTGTCTTCTGATTAAGAAGTTTTAGAGTGTCTCTGAGCAGTGCAGCACCAGGCGACACGCATGAGAATGTGGTCAAACAGCCTCTTGTCCTGATGATCCGTCAATCTTCCTCTGACAGGTACAATTAGTGACTTGACTAATACGTTATGTCTACTCTCCCTGAAGTTAGCTGTCTAGTTTGTTACTACTTGAGCAGTGGCTCTGTGCTGTTCGCAGATGGGACATACACTGCCTCAGTGCCTGTCTGGCCTTGAAGTGACCGGCCAATGATGAAGTCCCGTTAAAATTGAATTTTATTATTCTTGCACGTGACGCCTGACCAGGCATACCAGCAGCCTCAGCAGTCAAAGTTGTCACTGCTGGGCCTTTCTCAATCCGTTCAGGCAACGTACAGTATGGTACCAGTACACAGCTCACAATTGCCCTTCATATAAGATAGATGCCCACAGTCGCACAGGGGTATTTTGCAGATGCAGAGAGATTCAAGACTTGACCCAGGGAAAAGCCAGGGCACAGCAACCAATAGTAAGGTCAGTATAAGGAATGTGCATATTTTTAACCTTTGGATTTCTAGAAGGGCAAGCAAACATTGCTGCAGTTTGTCATTTAGTTCCTGTTTCTCTCTTTACAACTGATATGCAGACCTGATCTTAAGCCCTTCGCGTCCGGTGACGTACCTGGACCGTCACGCTGGTCCGGCACTTAAGGACCAGTGACGGTCCTGGTACGTCACGTACTATTACTCACCGCGCTCCTGCAGGAGCGCAGTGAGTAATACCAGGGACTGAATTTGATTGCTCCAAGACCGGAGCAATCTCTTTCAGTCCCTCAGTTCGACATGCCGCCCCACGTGATCAGTCAGGTGGGGCGGCACACTGAAATTCCCTATCGGGTCCTTAAAGGACCACACACTCCACGACTGCTGGTCGTTAAGGGGTTAATCAACATTTGCAAATAAAATATATTCACAGCTAAATACTGGTGTCATAGGCATTTAAATATTGTTTTTATTTTCAATTAAACTTTAACAGACATATGGTAAAAGTGAGCACACTGCTAACATTTAACATTTTACAAAACTAAGGACCTAATGCAGCAAACTAAAGTGGTGCAGTGTGAGACAATGTAGAAATGGGTCTGTGACTGCTGGTGGAACAGTGTATGTATGTATGTTTATGTGACTAGTAGTGACTCTGTGACTGCCAGTGGAACAAGGCAATGGTATCCATGTATCTGTGGCTCTATGATACCAGTGGACCATATTTCCGAAGTGTCCAAATCCCTCTCTCCCACTAGAGTGCCCCTCTTTTTAGGAGATCAGACAATGTGGTGTGTATATAAGTGTGTCACATTGCTCCACAGCAACAAAACTCACATTAGCGTTTGTGAAAACTTCAGCACGTGTGTTTATAAATCTGTGTAAATAAAATTCTTTGGTCTTGTTCTAAATCATTTATTTACAAAAAGAGGGTGTCAGTAGGTCATGAAATAACCTAAATATACTTGGTAATGCCCCGCCCACCAGCCACACCCCTAGCAGCACTGCTTAAATCAAAAGTGTCCCTCTTTGGCCATTTGAAATGTTGGGAGGTATGGAGTTGAAGAGAGCATGACCAACGTCTTTTATTCCCTAATGTGCAGCCATCGGTGGACCTTAACCCTTCGAGTACCAGAGAGGTAAGTAATGCATTGCTCTGCAAAGCATTGCTTACCTCTTTGGTACAGAGAGCCCCTACCCAAACCTGCAGGCTTTCTGTGGCAGTAAACACCAGGGCCCATTTCCCTGTGGGGTAGATACTGGGGCATGTGGTCAGGGTTGTTTTGCCTCATAATTTCTCCACCTAATTCGTAATATAAATAGTCCCGTTACTGAGCATCGGGTATCAGGCTGCTAATTATGGTGCATGTAGTTAGATTCCCTGGCAATCAAGAGGTTAGTTATCTCCCCGTGGATCCCTGAGACTCAATCAAGACCAGTGTCTCTTTTTGCCCCTACGTGCAGCAATTGGCAGACCTTAACCCTTTGAGTACCAGAGAGGTAAGCAATGCATTGTTTGCAATGCTTTGCTTACCTCTCTGGCTCTCAAGGGGTTAAAGAGAGATAAGCGGTGCTGGGCTGTTGATCCGCATGAACTACAATGGAATAAGACAGTCACCTTAATCCTTTGAGTATCAGAGGGGTAATCAACACATTGCTCTGCAATGCATTGCTTACCTTTCTGGCACTCAAGGGGTTAAAGAGAGATAAGCAGTGCTGGGCTGTCAATCTGCACAAACTGTGGAAGAATCACACATACTGTTGTGATTGGCCCTGGCTGTGGTCAGTAAAGCAGCGCAAACCTCCATGCTCTATCTGGCACACGGTTGCAAATTAAATAAAATGTACCTGATGAGAGATTCTGCCAGTCTCTCAGATGGAGCTAGATAGTATGTTCATCCCTCTGACTTACTTATCTGGTCTCTGGTCGGGACTGTTGGCAGCTATGTTGTATGGAAGAGGGAGGCGGTACGGTACAGTATTGATTTTCTGTCTTGTTTGAGTAAGGTTAACATGGTAATGTCAAACTTGTAGTGTACCACACAATCACACACTGCTCTAACACTGATATATATAGTGACAGTACGCTGTGCATATAAGGTTCATTTCACTTGTAGGGTGTAGGGTGGAAGTCAGAGTAGGACATGAGGATGATGGGAGTTTGAGTTCAGCTATAAGTATGTACTTGTTAAAGAGATAGTAATGGTTGCTTTTATTATTATTTTTATTTTAGTATTATTATTATTCTAATATTGTAGATATTAAAAAAAAAAATGAATTGATGTAAGTCCGGTCTCTCAAACATGTATAGTTTGAGGAATATGTGCTTCTAAAGTTCCCTACCCTTTTCACAGATGAGATTCTGGTCCCGGGACAGTCCAGCAGCTCTTCAGCAGAGCCGAAATAGCGATATCTAAAAAGAAATACTTAAATGGAACAGTCTACAAAGTGTGCCTGGTTTGCAAGTATGTCGGAGGGGGGCACTCTGTGTCGGATTTCTAACATATCGTGCAGCATGGGGAACAACAACATTGTGTGTAGCCCCATATACACTGCCTGACACTCCCAGCCTTCTTCCCTTGCCCAGGCAGTGGCTATGGGGATTTGTGGCTAGCAGTGGGCAAGAGAGAAGCATGGAGAGGGTCAGACAGTGTACATGGGGATCTCTGTTTACCAGTAGTCAAGGGAACAAGTGTGGGGGCCAAGCAGTGTATATGGGGGTTTAGTGGCTACCACTGGGAAAGAGAACAAAGCTGGGGGGCAAGTGGTAGCCACAAATCCCCATAGATGCTGCGTGACCCACAGTCTTGTTCCCTGGGAGTGCAAAAGATGTATAATTAATGATACATAGGTTAGGTGATAATTATGTAGTGATTGGTGTACTTTTCTTTTTTTAACCCTTTGAGTGCCACAGGGATGAGCAATGCACATCCCTATGGCACTCAATGCTGTCCACAGGGCCAGCGCCACCTATAGGCGAGGTAGGTGCCGGCCTAGGTCGCACATTTTCTGAGGGCGCATCCTGCACAAGTAAAAAAAAAAATGTTTCGGTGCCTTCCCTTGGCTGGCTATTTTTTTTTTATGTAGCACAGCGATACCTGTTTCTGGACCAGGACTGAAGGAGCGGAGGGGGAGAGAGAAACGGGCATCGCTGTGCTACATTAACCCTTTCAGTGCCAGAGGGGTACGCAACGCATAGCTTTGCAATACGTTGTATACCCCTCTGGCACTGAAAAGGTAAAAAAAAATAGCCAGCCAAGGGAGAGCACCGAAACGTACTCACTGGGAGAGAGAGATGGGGAGAGAAAGAGTCAAAGGGGGGATCAGCAGTGAAGAGAGGAATGAAGAGTCAGACAGGGAGAGAGAGAGAGTGAAAGGGGGGATCAAGAGTCAGATGGGGAGAGAGAGAGTCAAAGGGGGGATCAGCAGTCAAGGGGGGAGAGAGTCAAAGGGGGGGAGTCACATATAAAGAACATACACTCTGTCACACTGATACACATATAGAGAAGCACACACACATACTTACACACTGATATCCTTACAGAGACTCACACATACTGACACACTTATATACATATAGGGAACACACACTGACACACATATACATACAGGGAACACATACTGAGACACACATACACATATAGGGAACACACTGACACTTAAACGCATACAGAGGCGGGGCATAAATGGGTAGGGCACAAGGGGTGGAGCCAAGGGGCGACAAAATTAGGTTTTGCCTAGAGTGGTAAAAATCCTTGCACCAGCCCTGGCTGTCCAGAGTGCTGAAAGCATTCTATTACCTCCCCTACTGGCCAAGTAGGGAAGCAGAGAAAATGTGTTTCAACTTCAGAATTTCTGTAGTGTTGGTGATGAGTTAGGGAGGAAGTCCCTTCCACAGCGACAACAGGTCACAGCCCTCCCTGCTTGTGATTGCTTGAGGAATGTTACTGCGTAGGAAAGTACAGGAAGATCCCCACTTTGACAACCTGAGGTAGGTGAAGTTGAGACCGTGAACTCTGACAGCAGAGGCTGCTGTTGGAGTTTAGTGAATGTGTCGAAGTATCACATTAACCTAGCAACACACCCCCTTGCATACACAACTATTTCTATATGGAAATAGTCCATTGTCAATGTGATAAATGTGGGCATATTTTTGTGGGAGTTCTGGTGATGTTGTAGAAACTTTAGTCAATACTATTGATGTGCCTTTGACACTGCTCCAACAGGACATTGATATTTTCAGCCCTCTTCAAATTTTTGTGAATCTAGGCCAAGGTTGGACTGTATGTGAGGGTGACAACTATGAACATGGTCACATATGCACTCTGTTCTAAATTAAAAATGACAGGGTTGTTTAACTGCTTGAGTGCCAGAATATTCCCCTGGTGCTACAGGTTCCCTTCAGCCACTGTGACTCAAAATGAGTGAGACAGAGTGTGCAGGCCATATTTTTTTTGTTGTTGTTGTTGAGGGGGATGTTGAGGGTGGGAAACTCCTTGCAGATATTTTGACAGGAATGGCCAGGGGGCCTTTATCCCCCTGGCCAACCATGTCATAATCACTCTCCCCTGTTTCTTTTAGACAGGCAGTCAGGAGGAGATATGAATATCTATTCCTTGCTGACACCCTGGGGGGTGTCAGGCAAGGCCACAGAATTCATGGTCACATGACCACATTCTCTTTTATATTATATATTTACAACCTTTTTTGCCCTTAAGGGGTTAATCTGCTTTAGCACAAATTGATTGCTTATTTTCAGACTACAACTATGACTACAACTCCCATCATCCCTCGCCCACCCCTGATTTACAAACTTACGGCATTATGAACAAAAGAAAAGAGGAACAATTTTGGAATAAACCAACTGCTCCATTGGAGAGAAAAAACCCATGGATTTAACTTTTTCAGTGCCAGAGAGGACTGAAACACACAGCAAAGAACTGCTTTGGATAACCCCTGGCACTCAAAGAGTTAAACTACTTTAACTGAATGCACTGGAGAACTCTCTATTATTCAAGATGCCATATGGAATATTTTTATTTCTCCATTACGATACAGTTGCTTTGCTCCAGAATTGCTCATCTTTTCATCTTTGTATATCACAAAGTATACACATTTTATCAGTGTTAAAAAATGTATGAACCACTTCATTTTCTTTACAAAAAAAATAAAATTGTAGAATCATGTCAAGTTTGTACAATCTTATGTACAGTGCTCAAGGTCACAAATCACACTTTAAAGCTCTTAGGACTAGTGTATGTCCTTGAAAAGGAATCTGTTTGAGAAAAAAACATTATCCAATCAGCTCTCCACGAGAAGACTTGGAACACGTGTGTGTAGGAGGTAACAGATGGAAATCATGTCTTATATAAATGATATATGCAATTGCAAAAATATTTTTTTTTCTTTCTCAAAAATCAGATTATTCCTCTGCTCGAATGACTCCATACACTTTTGTGTCATAATCAAGCATTTGTATGTTATTAAATCAGTAAATCAGTAACTGCTAGATCAGGGTTAGTCAATTTTACTGTTTTGCATTACAACTTCCATCAACCCCAACCAATCATTGGCATAATACTCTCTTGAGATGGAATCACTGGTAAAAACTGGGACAATAAAGGTTAATGAAATGGGCATCTGAGTTAAAATACAGCGCTGTTCAGGCAACTTGTGCTGGTTCATCGCAACTTATCAGAAGCCTTCTCTCTGGCTGTTATTCACATTCAATTAGATGCCTTTTGTGAATACAAAGCCACTCAGTTCTTTCTGCTATTTGTCAAGGCAAATGTGCACTATGCCATGATTGCTGTAAGGATGCTACATATGCATAACAGGCCTTGTGCTGAGATGCAAATGGCTGCTCTGGTGATGTTGCAGATAATGTGTTCTGCTCTTAGTTTCAACTTTAGATTGAGTGAATCCTTGGTTGCCATATCTGCCCCATGCTGCTGTTAATGCTACCTCACAGCCCTGTTCTCATTTTGAGACTACCTGGTCAGTGGTGTCTTGCAAGGGTGTCAGTCTCTTGCTTTGGAGCTCCAGTAATCTGACCCTTAACACACCTGTGTGAACATTTAACCTTTAGCTTCTTTTATAGATCTGTTGCTAGTATCTAAGTGGTTAAAAATAATATATCTCTATATGTAATTGGTTACGCTGAGTATATTTGATACCTGTTTTGTGCATTGCAGGTTAATGCAATTATAGAAATAAAGGCCAAAGAAGAAATTGCAATGCAATGTGACTGACTGCTGATAACCTGTGGTCAGCATGCGACATATGTCGCCATTAACCTGCTCAACACTTACGAGCAGTAAACATAGTGTAACTTAGGTAAAACTTGACCTTTATTATATAGTATATTTATACTGATTTTTGTTAAAATCTATAGAGTGTGTGAATTAGTGTTCAATGCACACAATCAGCTTAAAAGCAAACACCAAAAGTGTTTCAGGGTATAACTGCTACACACCCAGATGCCTTCAGTATGAATTTGAGCATAGATTTTAAACTCTGTATCTCTCAAGTAAAGTTTGATCCGTCTGCACCAGGATATTAGTTTTCTGTGTTTGATTGTGACTAACCCACAGTGGAGTATTGAGTACTCTACTGGTAGATGGTAGACAGGGGAAAAACAGCCCCTAGAACTCATTAGAGAGACAAGCACTACACAATACATCCTGGGTTTGCATCATTAAAAGGTGGTGATAGTCTGTCATATCACTAATGCACATAGTAAAAAATGGCTGGTGGAGGTTTTTTGGGCCAATGTAGCCAACTGAATCAAGACCTTGGACTGGAGAAAAGGCCAACTGCAGCACATCCACATAAAACAAAAAAGTGAGTTGTTGGTTTTTGGAGACGTTAATGGTAATTGGCTGGACTCAAGTAAAGACAGAGTCTGTTCTTTGTTTAAGACATTGAATTTATCACAACTAATCTCCCCTACTAGTATAAAAAATATCCAACCATACCCTGCTGGGCTGGATTCTTTCATCCTGCCCATATTGAATCCAAACTTCAGGTGTACTATAAATGTATTTAGTGATCACCCAATAGCATACTGTGTTAGCAATATATATAACTTAGGAAAGACTAGAGATTAATTTTTCTAAATTATCTATTCTAAGATATTGCACATGGTACAGAATAAACGTAATACCTGACTTAGACTCAGCAATTGACTTCTTTAACTCTGAGTTCTTGCAGGACTGTTATAACCATGCTCCACTAAGGCAGGTCAGGTTAATGTGGGCCTATCTACCCTGGGTCTCAGTTGATCTGCTTGAGTTATACATAGGGATGCCATATGGACTTATGATCTCAATACTTACAGACAAGTGTGGCAATGAAACAACGCATATCGTCATATTAATAGTTAATACATTCAACAACTACTTTGGTGGATGTACCACCTCCCTGATAATACAAACCAAAAGTATTACGGTCCAACAGGCATGCTGATTTTAATTTTATGCTAGTGTCTGATACTGAAATATATGACCACCTCCTCGACCTAAAAATTCAATGTCCATCTGGACCTGACCAACTGCCAGCAATGTACTATAGCTCAGTCACTACTAGGGATGGGCGAAAATGTTCACCTCAAACTAAAAATAGCGAATAATGGCACTTTCTGATTAACGAATAATTTCCCACGAAAAGTGCCATTTTTTTTACTTTTTCCCGCCTTTTTCACACATTGAAATCAATGGGATGAAAAAATTTCTCCACCACATGAAAGTTTTCTACAGCCATATAAAAGGCTGCTACTCTCACAGCATGCCACTTTGTGTTTGTGAGAGGAGAGAGCAATACGTTTTTTGAAGATAGAGAATTGAAGTTTAGTTCAGGAAATCTTTTAGGTAGGACATTTGTTCTGTTTATTAGAAGAGTCAGTGGGGCACTCTGGGGAGAAGAAGGGAGGAATGAGGTTGTCCCAAAATACTCCAAAATTCTATGTGACTGACTGGCAAGACACAGGCAGCTAGGGACCTATTTGCTTGCTGATCTTGCTGTTATTGTCTCTGTGCTGGGTGGGGAAGTCTGGGGAAAGAAGTTGTTGATTTTGTTTTTCAGTTATAATTTTTTTTGGACTTTGATAAGACAACAGGGTGGACAACTTAAAAAAATTAAAACAAAAATTAAATGAAAAAAAAAAGAAAAAAGAATAAAGAACTAAATATGTTAGGTGACAGTGACAGACAGCTGACTGGGTTTAGGCAAGGCATCATACAGCTCCATCAGTTGTGTTGTGTACTGTACAGTAAAAAAACACAGTGTTGCTGCGTAATGTCCAGCAAACGCACAAGGGGAAGGGGGTGGGGGAGGGGTGGAGCAGTGCAGGGACATGCGAGTAAAGTAGTAGTTCAAAACCTGACTGCAGAAATGTTTTCTGCAGCGTGTGCAATCAATGATGATGATCCCTCTACTCCAAGGGAGGATGCAGTTTGTCAGGGTCCCAGCAAAACTAGTTCCAGCACCACCAGTGCCAGTAGAAATAAAGAACCATATAAGAAGAAAAAAGACAAGAACAAGTCACATTCAAGTGTTGATGATGCTGGCAATAGCATAATAGAAGAAGTTGTAGCAGCTGAAGCACCAGCTGCATTAGATAGTGAGACAAACAAGCACCAAAACACCCATCCTCAAAGTATCAGAGAACTTTGTTACAGTAAAAGTAAAAAGAACTTGTTTGAGACCTCCAAAAGCTTAGACGGATATAAGGGTAGCAGTGGGCAAGAACTGTCAGGGGATGATGATGCTGCTGAGGATGATCTAATGATGACCGATGATGATGCAAATCTAGAATATATCCCTCCAGCATCCTTCTCTTGTTCAGATACAGATGAAGTTGAGAGTGAAGATGATGACAGGGCTATAAGGTTAGGAGAAAGTGAAAGCCTGAATCTTTCACCACTTTTAAGGAGCACTGTGTCTGTCTATAAACTGTTTGAGAAAGCCATTGGAAAGTCTGACCCTGGACAAGCACATATGTCAAAAAGAACACAATCACCGTATTAGTCATCATCAGCATCATCACCTCTTCAAAGTCCAAGTATCACTCAGCCTCACACACCTGTTTTGAGTACCCAGCAACAGCAACACAGGTTATTAACACTCACAATGTTAGATATGATGAGTGCCTCTGCTGCTGCTACTGCTGTAAGTGCTGCATCTTTGACACCTAGTAGTAATGACAGTAGAATTGCATGAATATCTTGCCCCAGTAGTAATTATTTTGTCAAAGGCCGCAGAACACGTCTATCAAGCAGCAAAGCTGGGAGACTAACATTCTTAAAAATGAAACAATATCTCATACCATCTGAGTATCAGGTAGCAGAAACCACACATGACAGAGAAAGGCAGGACAAATATATCACCAGGAGCACAGATGAGGAGGTGGAGGAGGGATGTGAAGAACGGTTGCCACCATCTATCCCACTTGGGACCATTGCTATGACCGATAAGTAATGTGGGTCAATAACCTGAGAAGGAGGATAGCTTATGACAATGGTAAAAACAATATACATACACAAATCACACCATGCCAGTCCCCCACCACCACCACTACCATATACATCTGCCACATAGTAGGTTGTACTTTATTTTTTTTTATTACTTGATATCATTATGAATATGTGCCACTGTCACAGGAGGAGGTTATGTGGGCAAAGGACAAATGCATTCTGCATGCTAAGACATTTGTCGAGGCATATGTTGCTGTAGGACTCACAACTTTCACTTTTAGCCACTGATTTCTAAACTTCAGCCCTCAGAAGAAGTAATATTATAATGGGAAATGTAGCTACAAGAAATATAGGTGAAAAATGTGTTAAAATAGGATGAAGATTTGGTAAAATAGGTGAAAAGGAGGACATTTTTGCAAAGGTGGAAAGGCAAAATTTTTTGCAGGAAAAGCGAAAAATCGTCACGTTTTCATGAGCAGTATGCTCACTGTTTTTAACTATAACCTCACTGAGTATCTCAAATTACAAGAAAGAATCCAGTCAATCTGCTTCTCCTTCAGAGCTCCGAAAGTCTAGAATAACCTATGCAAAAAAATTAGTTTTTCCCCCAGTCTAAAATATCTAACAATGACTGCTTCAAGTATCTAAAAATAACATGTAACTGTATATAGCTTTTGTGTGTGTTTATGTGTATATGTATGTGTGTGTATATATAGTGTTTCTCTATTTTGTGTTAATATGTAACTTCTTACTGTAAAAGCTCTTCAGAATATACTTGAAAACAAAAAAATCTCAATGCATTCTTACTAGTAAAACATTTTATAAATAAATATTTCAGCAATATATAATTGAATAAAATTTAATAAAACAACATTTCCCTCACCGCTGACATTTTTTTTTTATTCAAAAAGATATTGCAGCTCAAACTTGAAATTTGTGGGTGCAGTACCTCCATGGCATGAACATTTACAGTGATACTGTTGATTCAGCATCTTGTGGAGGTTTACAGTCAACTGACCAGAGATGTCCATAGACAGATGTAGTAACAGTGCCATCATAACATTTCAGGCCATGAAAGTACTGCACCGCAACAAAATGCAAGTTTGAACTACAATAACTTTTGAATAAAATAGCTCTCAGCAGTAAAACTTCCCATGTTTTACTCAGCAGGATAACCCATAAAGTATATATTTTTTTCACTATTACGCAATATTATCCCTTTAAAGTATTTTAATTATTTTGACTAAGTGCCAAATATTTTTATTTTCATAAGCTGTGAAACTGTAATCTGGAATTAGAAAATTATTTTAAAATAGTCATTTCAACTCTAACTTTATCCCATAGCAAATATATGCATTAACTTATTAAGAGGTTTAGACAGCATCTTCAGAAGATATTTATGTAATACCTTATGGAAAAGTATTCAGGCTGCAACATTATGTGCACATGGTGCTATTTCCACAAGATATCATTTAGAAGAGTTATTTTCTGAAAATGATATAGCAGAGTAACAGATAGATAGATAGATAGATAATATAGAATATAGATATAGATACATATAGATATATCTTGTATTATTAAAATCAGGTATCACAAAAGCTGACAAAAATTAATAATACAAAGGGCCCTCATTTATGAAGTGCCATTGTAATATCAGCTAGCAGAGGTCTCAAGATCAAAGCGTATCTTCTCATAATATCCCCTAATGCAATAACTGCATGCACTGGGTGGGATAGAATGGTCGATATTGCCTTAAATGGCTATATATATAGCCTTTCCAGGGAAATTTATGGATTTGTATTTTACACTTTGGTACTTAAATGTAAAAAATTGGTCTCCTGGACCTTATCGTCTTTCTATAATCATACCACAAAACATTCAGGGCATTATTCTGGAAGAAGAGTGCTATTCTGGAGCAAACCCACTGCACAATATGGGGGAAATAAAATCAGCAATGCGTTGGAGACCTCCTCACTATTAAAAGGTTAAAAGCCCCTTTAAAATTAATTGGTGGATAAGACTTGCTCCAGAATTGCTTATATTTTTCTTCCTGCATGTGATGTATGGTGCTGTATTAAAAAAGCTACAGAAAAGAAATTCTGATGGAAATCAATTGCACCAAAAAGAAGGAAATAATAAAAATTGCCATTTATTTTAATGAGGTTTTAAACCCTTGAATGCTAGACTTCTCAGATGCACTGCAAATTAAAGCTTTGGAGACCTCTAAAGAAATCAAAGAGGCTAAAGAACCATTGGCCTCAATGGGAATGTTTACTTCTCCCCTATGGTGCAACTGTTTTTTGCCCTAGAATTGCACAGTTTGTAGTACAACAATCTCAGACTATTATTTTTTCCCATACCCTTTAGAACATCGATGGGCAAGGTGGGGCCCTCCTGCTCCTGCCAGACTAGCACTCTCATTATTCCTTGCCAGCCAATGGCAGTGGTTGGAGGCCTCACACTGCTAACCACTGGTTTAGAGAATACTGCAGAATGACAAGTACACTTGTGGACTAACATCTAAATAATATATTAAAGATAAGGAGCATCAGACTGAATGTGATCAATATTTGAAGGTCATTCATAACTAAGAAAACCCAAGAAAACTGGGTGGCTCTTCAGTTGTTGTTAACCTACAAATTCCATTATTTTCAGCTGGTTGTTGACTGGCTAAAGAGGATGGGAGATTTATTCCCACAACAGCTATAAAATGAAAGCTTTTCCACACCAGTTCTAGAAAAAGGTGTAAGTATTTTATGAGTTTCAACATAACCATTTTAATGTACAGTATGAAGAACCACCTGCTGTTGCAGTGAAGGTCATAAATGATCCTTGCAAATATGTATAATGCCTACCTATATCATTAACGTCCTTGTAGCAATGATTTCATGTTGACCTATTGTGTTTTAAGAAGTCCATCTGAAAAGCTATTACACTTGTAAAAGGATGATCTTCTGTCGTGGTGGACAATATTGCCACATACCAGCACTATGTACAAAAACAGCCATAGCTGCTTTGCAAATATTTTTACTGATGCTTTTTTAAGGTCTCTGCAACCTTAAAAAAGAGTTGTTTATTATAAATACAATTTTTAGTGCTACTACTAAACAACTTGGATTGATCACTTACAATTTCAGTTGTAGAAACAAGAAGAACAGAAGGGAGCTCATAGTGTAATAAATCCCGGAATCCAAAGGTCAACACCAAAACACCATGTACTCACAATCTAATATACAGCTAAAAGTGTCCAGTGATGCAGGTGGAGGATTTAAAACGGCCTCCACTCAGTCAGTCTAGGAATAACCGCTACTCCCCACAGATAGAAGATCACAAATGATATTGCCAAACATAGAACAACAGAAACAGAGAGGAGCGCTGGAAATGTTCAATAAATATAAAAGATAATATAATAATGGATGGCTTGCATATATTGTTTAGTACATAGAAATAGAAAACAAACAGAAGGGGCACCAAAGGTGCTTTATCACATTTTATTTGTTATAAAGCACCATCGGTACCCCTTCTGTTTTTTTCTATTTCTATACATGTTTTACTCTGTGAGGTGTTTTTCATGAAGCGGCGCAGCCTTATTCATCTGTCCTAAGGGAAGCAGCAAAAATATTCCTACAAGCACTTCTGCTAGTGGTCATGTATGTGCCCTCTAGCCCATCCGTTTGTGAGTATCATTTTAATAGATGGTGATGGTCTGGTGAGAACCTGTGGAAAAGTAATACACTAGGAAGCGCCCCCTGTCTTTTCTTATTTCTTTTGAATAGATTTTTATACTGTCTGAAGGTGGATGCCTGCAGGGACTTATGCTGCTCTGCTAGGGCAGCACTTGGTTCGGTAGATCAAATCTTGAAAATAACACTGTGCACGAGTGGGATATACTCAGCAATAATTTATTGAGATGCCAATAAAAACATTTAAAAACATATAGAAAGCTCTATGTGTTTGTGTGCGCTTTGGCTCTTTAATCAGGAGCAAAAATGGCCAATATATGTAAGTCATCCATTATTATATTATCTTTTATATTTATTGAACATTTCCAGTGACCCCATCTGTTTTTGTTGTTCATTTCAATTGGAAAGCTCTGTGGTTATCACTTGTGGAGTTCCATTTCAGTTGTGCTCTCTGTGCTATTACTTGTTGAGCTCCATTTCAGTTGGAAGCTTTGTGGACTCACTAGAACAGCACTCATGAAATATACAAGTGATACTTCAAAGATCTCGTAGACAGCTTGTTTTGTTTCCCCATACTCTCTCTCCCTCCTTCTCTCCCTGCTTCTACCTCCTTCCATCCCCCTTCCCTATCATTCTTCCCACTTCTTGCAGAGTTGCCATGTTTGAATTTGCCATCTATTTCATTGCTTATATGTCCTGGTCTTTCAGGACCTACAAGGTCCTGCCTTCCAATGAGAAGAATCCACCTTATACAACCAGATGTGCAGTTGTACATCTGGAAGACATGACCTGACAAATCAGAAAGGCCACCTGCTAGATGAATAGTCTGTCGAGCTGCTTGCAAGCCGAATGGAAAGCCATATTGGGCTGGGCCCCCATACTCCCCTTTAAAGTGTTGGTTGAGTGAGGAAGTGGCCTGCTAGCCAAGACTCACCTCTTATGACTCACCTCTTTGGCAATTGCCCCCCTGCCTCCCTGGCCAGTCCGCTTCTGCCAACACTTTGCTTCATAATGTGTTACTGACCTCCCAAGCATTCAAAACATGGTCAGATTGGGGCTAATATGATTCATATGGGAAGTAAACTTTAAGAGCTCATACATATATCCTTGAAAACAATTGGTGCAACCGTGAGTTAATGTGAAAATATACAGTGATTTATTTAATCAGAGTTTCAGCTGTCAGTGTAGAGGAATAAATCATGAAATGTGTTATCATGATATCTTGTGGTTGTGCCCATATTTTTTTCATGGTTACAAGGAATCCTTTAACAGTTAGAGCTCCCATAATTAGGCGTTTTAAAGAGGAAAAATACATTCTGCACTTATGCGCTGGTTAAAATGAAGCCCTGAAGCATTTTTCATCAGTTTCTCCTTTAAACTAACTGCTTATCGGACATGACATGAGGAGGAGAGAGAGAAACATAGCAGGGAAGGAGACACATGGGGAAGTGAAAGAGAGTCACCTGTAGGAAGAAAAATGGGACATATGAAGTGGAGGAAAGATAAATGAAGGGATAAAGAGGGATATGTGGAAAATGCAAAGAGAGACAAGGAAATGGAAAAATATACATGCAAAAGGGAGAGATACACATAGAGGGGTAAAAGAGACACAGGGAGGTCATAAGAAAGGTATATGGAGGGGAAAAGAGAGTGAAATAATCTAAGAAAAAATTACGAGCCACTTATTCCTATGGTACAATTCCCCTTTCAGTTATCTGGAGGAAGTAATATGAAGAAAGAAACTGAAAGGGAGGCAGAAGGTTATCATGACACATTTCTAACTAAAGATTGATTAATAGCAAGAGAGAGGAACATTCTTTCCTGTTACCACACTTGATCTTTTTACAGGAAAATTAAAAGAACTAGATTGCATCACAATCCCTTTAAAAGTCGATGGGAAAACACCAAAATAAGTCAACTTAGCTACAATAACTAAAACATTGCTGTCCTAAACCTATAGAAAATGTATTACAGTGATAGATGTGCAAACAAAATAAAAAGGTTGTTTTAATATCCTGGACAGCTAATGCAAGAAAGTATCCATAGAAATAAAACAAAATAAGTTAATTTAACCCTTTGGATGCTAGAGATGTCAAAAACTCATTGCATCACAATGCATTGAAGACATCTAATTTTTTATCAGTCATTGCAGTCCTTTAGAAGTAAGTGGCTCATTTCTTGAATAAAAAAAAATCACAGATATGGTCAACAATACAGAAGAATATATTAACTTTCAGGCAAAGATTGATCACAGAAGTTTCAAGCTGCAAAGTCACAGTTATGTCACAGTTCAGAACTCAGATGTGCACCAAAGAAATGGTAAAGTCAAATTATAAAATATGGTGGCCTCAGTTTATGGAAAAGTTGCATGCCAGGGCCTTTTATCATCCAATAATGTCCTGCACATACAAACAAACACATATAAACACACACACACACATATATATCTATGTATACATACCTGGGAACTTTTTCTTCTGGCTTCCCAGGAGGGGGAGGCCTGTGGTGCCACTGAGGAAGACAAATGATGCAATTTGCATCAAAAAGGGGGTGAGGCTTAATCCTGACTGGACAGAGGGGCTTCAAACAAGTGTAAAAGTATAGGGGCATAGACTGGGGTAGGAGAAGAAGTGGGCGGGAAGTGGGTGGAACAATAGGGAAGGAGCACCAATGGGCAGAGTTTCTCAAGAAATTGCCCACACCCTAGAGAATCAGACTCTGCCCCGGAGACCTGGTAATGCAAAACTGGAATCTCCGGGGCAATATATATAGATATATATGTGTGTGTGTGTGTGTGTGTGTATACATATATATAAACATACCAACAAACATATACAGTCAAACGCGCACACACACACACACACACACATACAATAAGGGAAAAAATTATTTGATCCCCTGCTGATTTTGTACGTTTGCCCACTGCCAAAGAAATGATCAGTCTATAATTTTAATGATAGGTTTATTTGAACAGTGAGAGACAGAATAACGACAAAAAAATCCTGAAAAACACATTTCAAAATAGTTATAAAATGATTTGCATTTTACTGAGTGAAATAAGTATTTGACCCCCTATCAATCAGCAAGATTTCTGGCTCCAAGGTGTCTTTTATACAGGTAACAAGCTGAGATTAGGAGCACTCTCTTATCCTGCAGTGCCCGCAAGGTCCCCCTACTCAAAAAGCACATGTACAGGCCCATCTGAAATTTGCCAATGAACATCTGAATGATTCAGAGGAGAACTGGGTGAAAGTGTTGTGGTTAGATGAGACCAAAATCGAGCTCTTTGGCATCAACTCAACTTGCCGTGTTTGGAGGAGGAGGAATGCTGCCTATGACCCCAAGAACACCAACCCCACTGTCAGACATGGAGGTGGAAACATTATGCTTTGGGGGTGTTTTTCTGCTAAGGGGACAGGACAACTTCACCGCATCAAAGGGATGATGGACGGGGCCATGTACTGTCAAATCTTGGGTAAGAACCTCCTTCCCTCAGCCAGGGCATTGAAAATGGGTCATGGATGGGTATTCCAGCATGACAATGACCCAAAATCACACACAGCCAAGACAACAAAGGAGTGGCTCAAGAAGAAGCACATTAAGGTCCTGGAGTGGCCTAGCCAGTCTCCAGACCTTAATCCCATAGAAAATCTGTGAATGGAGCTGAAGGTTCGAGTTGCAAAACGTCAGCCTCGATACCTTAATGACTTGTAGAGGATCTGCAACGAGGAGTGGGACAAAATCCCTCCTGAGATGTGTGCAAACCTGGTGGCCAACTACAAGAAACATCTGACCTCTGTGATTGCCAGCAAGGGTTTTGCCACCAAGTACTAAGTCATGTTTTGCAAATAGGTCAAATACTTATTTCACTCAGTAAAATGTAAATCAATTTATAACTTTTTGAAATGCATTTTTCAGGATTGTTTTGTTGTTATTCTGTCTCTTACTGATCAAATAAACCTACCATTAAAATTATAGACTGATCATTTCTTTGTCAGTGGGCAAGTGTACAAAATCAGCAGGGGATCAAATACTTTTTTCCCTAACTGTACATATATGCAAAAACACACACAAACTTCTCCTCTCCAAAATCAGCCATGACAAAAAAAATGCTAAGAAAGCAGAACGCCCACCAAAATTCTCTCAGGAGCTGAAAATATACAGTTTTTCCATACATTTACCTTTAGGTATGGATCAAGCGTGTATAGATTTTCAGTGGCATACAAATGTCATAAAAACAGGTGTATCAGTTGAACCTCTTACATACTAAAGATTTTCCCATTGCATTTCAAAGAAATGAGATGGAGATGTCTCTAGCATGCAAGTAGTTAACCCTTTGAGTGCCAGAATGGTGTTCAATGCACTGTGATGCAATGCTTTGGATAAATATTGGGCACTCAAAGGGTTAATTCAAACCTTCAAAGATAACTTTCAACAACTTAACTTACTTGCAAATATACATAAACATTTTCAATAACCATCTAGGATCATTTAAAAATTGAATAAACCCTGACAATATCTTATTAGTATTATTATTTGAGGTTGAATAGAAAATAATCTTTAAAATACACATTTGAATAAATTAGTTCACTAATAGGCAACATCAAATTATTGCTTTGGCTTTAATTTTACAATGTGAGATCTTAGCCAATGTTTTTCACTTTCCCTTTGACATGACATTATTTCCTAAAGCCTCAGTACATACAATTTTTTCCTCCCTTGACTCGGGACCTTCAGTGCCCCACCGGTCACCACTCTAAAATCAGAGGTTTCTGAAGATTCCACAGTAACAGGAAACTGAGTTTCCTCAACATATAGCCAACAAACTACAACCTGTTTCCTTTTTTTATACAGTAACAATTGACATGAAGATCTAGTGCAGGTTCAAACTCATAACAAAGCAGCAGCCAGAAGGACAGCTGCAGAATAAAACCTATTTGGATGAAAGTGGTTGAATGTTAGCAAGCCATTTGAAACTCAAGGATGAAGTTAACGCTGATAATAATTCTTTTGAACATTGGTAAAGGGAGCACAAGAGGGGATTCGTTGAATATAACTGAAGAACCATGGATAGCCCTTGCAGCTACCAAAGCTGAGGAGATTTTCACTTCTGTTGGTGACTCAAGCCAAGAAGGCAGCACTATCTCACCTACTCAAAATACAGATGAAATTACAACTCTGCAGTATTCAACTATTATGTCTGGGGACACATTAACAACAAATAGAAAAGAGTTTAAAGACATTGAAGAGAACTTTAAGGCACCAACAGAAACTCCCTTACCTACAGAGACTGGAAGCAAAGAAAACATTGATTTGAGCACTGAACCAGCAGCTATTAAAAACAACACAAGAAGCAAAATAAATGATGTCACAAGAAAGGTCGTTATAGCTCAACAAGGAGCAGCAATGAATCGGTCACCCAGGCATAACTATAACACTAGAGTCTCCAATCAGAAAGCCAGCTTTGAAACAACTCGGGGAAAGTAAGCAGAGATCTTTTTTCATATTTCCATTGCATTAGTGTCATGTTATATTAATATGTTTTACATCAAGTACTGGAGAAAGCCAATTGCACATAGAGCAGTGCAGGGGAGGGCTGGCCAGGGGGTCAGGGGGCAATTGCCCCCCTGGGCCAGTCATATGTCTGGGTCAGTGGGTCACTGCCTCATTCAATCTCCTTCTTGCTGCTGCAAATGGAGATACACCAGTGATACCATAGAGCTTACAATCCATATGGAGCTACAATAGTAGGATAACTCATTTCCCTTGTAAGCTCTGTAGTGTCACTAGTGTAAACCCATTTCAGTTGCAAGCTACATGGTATCACTTGCCTTACTTACATTAATGACAATTTTAACATTAACAATTGGGGAAGGGGTAGGACAGTGGGCTGGAACAATAATTAAAATGGACCACAAGATTGTATTTGCCCCCTAGGCCACAAGTTGCCAGTCCTCACCTGGAGCAATGGTTCTCAAACTTATCTCCAACTGCCACTATCAGTTAATAAGAAGCTCGAGCATTTTATTGACTCACCTTTTCTCATGTAGAAAAATCCTAATGCCATGACCTGTTATTGGTGCCTGAGGATAGGTTTGAGAATAAATGCCACAGGATCACATACAGATTCCCTTTAACCCCTTGAATACTTTTGCAGTCTCTATTGCATTACAAAGCAATGCAGTGGAGACTTCTCTAATGCCCACTGAAATCAAAGTGCATTTTTAGAATTCACCTAAGGTGCAGTTAGTTAGCCCCAGAAGTGTTGCAGGTATTCTTGTTTAACTCTTTGAGTGCCAGAGGGGTATTCAACTCATAGCCTCGCAATGTGTTGGATATCCCTCTAGCTCTCAAAGGTTAATCAGTCACATACACTGCTAACTACTGTGTTGCGTTAACTCCAGTAGCAGAAGGATTGATTAGATTCCAGCTGTGCTGTTTTGTAACACAGAAGAGCCTTACAATGAGGGGGCTAAAAGCTTCTAGAATACATGTGTCTATAAATTGCTAGGCTGAATTCAAGGACTGGCTTCATTCATTTGAGACTGCTTAGATTATATTCATTTTCAAATACTTTTGATCCATTTCAAAATAATGGGATTTAGATATAGCATAAATGGCTCACAGACTGCAGATGGCAAATATAGTACATAAAAACATTGATATTATCTGCAGCTTTTTTGTACACTGTATTCTAAAATAAATATTTTGCTGTACTAGTACAATAATATATATTGAATCTTAGTTATATCTTCAGTGCATTGTGAAGCCAACTATTGTGTGGATCTCAAGCATCCGGGAGGGGGGAGGTAAATGTAAATGATTGTGTATAAATGTTTCATTTGTGGCCATTTGATAATGTGGAGTTCAACAGTCTAATGATGTAAAAAAAAAAGTTGAAATTCTGTTTTATACTGCTTATTTTGAAGACAGTTGTAGTGGGGTGAAGGTACTATGGAGAATTTTCTCCCTATTCCCATCTAACATACCTCCCAACTTTTCAAATTGCCAAAGAGGGACACTTGTGTTTTAGGGGGTGTTGCTGGGGGCATGTCTGGTGGGCAGGGCATTATCGAGAATTTTCATGCTATTATGTAACCTACTGACACTTCCTTGTGTAACCTAATAAATGACGTATAGCAAGTATTTTATGTACACAGACTAATATATAATCACTTTTACTGCTGTTTAAACAGACACTAATGTGAGTTTTATTTCTGTAGAGCAATATGATACATTAATATACACACCACACAATTCGATCTCCTAAAAAGAGGACATCAGTGTTGGGAAAGAGGGACAGGGGGATTTGGGTCTGCAAGAGGGACTGTCCCTCCTAAAAAGGGACAATTGGAAGGTATGCATCTAATGTGAATTTACAAAGCAACATAATAAATGTTTCCAAAATCTTTCCTCTTCTTGCTGCTTACATAGTAATGGGGATGGGGTTGTGTATGGATGTCTCAGGGTGATCCTTTCATTAGCTTCTTGATTAATGCAATGTCTTAAACAAGTTATAGAAGAAATGGGGTGATTTAACTCTGAGTGCAGGGGGTATGTAATGTGTTGCATACACCTCTGGTTTTCAAATACTTAATGCCATTTCCCTGATCATGTTATGGGACAGGTGTATGGGACTTGCAGGCATTAAAATTCTAAAGATTGCCTGCCAGGATGTACTACAGCAAACATACAGTGCATACCCTAAAGTACAGTCGCTGATGTTAGAATTGAACTACAGTAGAGCTGTACTGGCAAATTCACACAGTTGCCCTGTGTGACTTGGAATTGCATTGCAATGGAGTTTTATAGCAGAGTTTTCTTCTTAGAGCCCTTTTGTCCCTGTTTATTACTGGATCTCTAAATATAATATAGGAAAAAGGTGGTACTGAGTTAGCAGCAGAAAAAGCAGGAAACTGGTAGATTAAAAGTGATACCTGTATTGGCCACGTTTACTTTTACTCTACCAGCCTTCTGAATCTCAATAGGAAGGTCAGATCATTACATTTTCACAGAAAACAAAATAGATTAAGGTAGTCAGTTGTTGTTACCATTGGTTGATTGGGGAAGATTGGAGCTGAAGTCTCCATCAGCTGAAGATTCAACAACTGATACCAAGTTTTAGCTTTTCAGTATTCTAAAGGTGAACTGTCCATACAGGAACTTGACTTACTTTCTGTTGTGTTGCTTATTTGCAAATGTATAAGTTAACCCCTTAAGGACACGGCCGGTGGTTAAGAACCATGGGGCATTTTTTTTTCAGCATAGGATGCACACCACTCAGGAACCCCTGAATTCCATGACGTGCCAGGACCATCACCGATCCTTAAGTGCAGGACAGCCAAGATGGTCCTGGCATGTCATTGGTTCTTCAGGGGTTAATGGTAATAAAATTATGAATATAAGGATAAGCCACTCATTTACACCAGAAATCACTCACCTGATCCTAGGCAAAGAACCAAGAGCACCCTTAGACCCACCCATCAGTAAACCACAATTCCTCACTTGACTGAACCCCTAGCCTCATCATCTGTTGTCTTAAAAAATAAGCTATCATCCCCTTGGCTACTAGAGATGTCTCCTACACATTGCTATGCATACTACAAAGCAAATTGAGTGAATAAGGCACATGTAGTGTGAGCACTTGTAGAAGGTATTTATTCCTATCTGAGGAATTGAGGAAGTAGCACCCACAAATACCACATCTTCATGCATCACACTTCCACATATGCTGATGCATCTTTGCTCCTAATCATGGTCCTGCTGTGAGGCAGGGTAATGGATATTCAGGCACCCATTGTTCAACACTTAGCTGAACGAAGCGTGTTTTCCTAGATGCTTGCAGTACTTGGTGAACATAACTAGTCACATTTCTCATTAAAGGGATAGTAATACTTCATTTTACCTTTATTTTATTTTGTAGGCATTAAATAAACATGGAGAATGATATAAGTTTTATCTCTCAAACCTTTATGGTTTGAGAGATATTAACAAGCAAAGTTTCCCCTCCCGCCCCTTTTACCTAGTGTAAGCCATCTCTTCTCAGATGTGGAATCCAGTCCATAGACCAGGCAGATAACAGAAGGGGACAATCTTCTTCCTATGAGAACAATGAAAGCCCTGACCCCCTTGACAAGTTTTTCAGGTTTTTCCCTTATCTTAATTGAAGATTGTCCTTCTCTGCAGTCTACCTGGGCACCTCCCTTCTGATCTGCCCGAACAGTGTTACATCATGTCATTGAATTACTCTTGAACTACAACTCTGACAGAATTGAAATAACACTCTCCAAAGTCCAAATACTATGATGATTAATTAGAGCTGCTTTTATTATGAAACATTACTACTCCTTTAAGAACAGCTTGTCAAACTGCGTTTGTAAAGGACAAAATACTGCCCATTTTGAGATATCTCTGATTTCACATAGCTGTTGCAGTCAAAAGAATTGAGCAAATGACTACAACAAGTGCAATATCAGCAATATAATGTCACGGCCCTTTAGGAATGCAGACTGAAAATCCTGCTTTAGAAACCATGCAGCACAATATGACAATATTCACATATTAACTTGGAAAAAGATGCAATTTCACTTGTTATAAGTACAGCATATAAACAATGTTTGATTGTGTGTATTGCTGTGGGGATTTTTTTTAGCATCTCTTAGCCTTGCCATAAGCAATATGTGTGCTATGCAGAGAAAGACAAGAGACATACACAAGGGGGGAGATTCGCTAAGTGGTGATAAAGTGGAGATGAACTCCAATTTATCACTTCTCCAGTTCCTATGTTATTCTATGGGGGCTATTCTCTAAGATCTCCAGAGTTGAAGAAATCTTAGTGCATAGGCTCCATACAATAACATAGGCATTGAAGAAGTGATAAACTGGAGTAGTCATCTCCACTTTATCACCTCTTTATTCCCACAGTGAATCTCCTCCAAGGTCTTCTGCTCCAGTTTTCTTTTGTGCATAAGACCCATTGGGGGATATTCACTATGCTGTGATAAAGAGGCGATAAAGTGGAGGTGACTTTTCCAGTTTCTCGCTTCTCCCATTACTATGTTATTCTACGGAGCCTATTCACTAAGATTTCTTCAGCTTTGGAGATCTTAGTGAATAGACTCAATAGAATAACAAAGGAACTGAAGAAGTAATAAACTGGAGAAGTGATCTCCACTTTATCACCTCTTTATCACTGCTTAGTGAATCTTCCCCAACATGTACTAGTTCTATTGGCTTACTTTCATAAAGAGCAATGACCACCAAATTAGAGCAATGTTTTGTGGGGCAGAGATAATCTTCTTCTAACTTTTTGGTAAAGCTAAACAGCTGTCTGATCAGGCTGTCAGATCTTCCCTGGTTCTAGATGAGTAATTAAACAAATATGGGGTCAAAAAGTTTTAAAAGAGCAGTTAGTAAATTATATCTAGGGAAGAAACATGCCAGCATACACAGATAATACACATCCTATATAATAATTCTCTAGAATGTTTGTCAGAAGCCTTCATGAGCAGTAGAGACTGCCCGAACACACAGAATGCTGGGAGCACGGAATGCTGGGAGGTGTAGGAATGTTGGGAGTTGTGTGCTGGGAGCATTCTGTGCGGAATGCTGGGAGTTCTGTGCTGGGAGCATTCTGTGCTTTCAGTCATTGTCTACAGTGCATGACTGCGTCGGCGGCAGGAAGTAGAGCAGGACCAGCCTCTTAACCCTTTGAGTTCCAGAGGGGTACGCAACACATTGCATTGCGTACCCCTCTGGCACTCAAAGGGTTAACATCGCTCGGACCGTGGCCTGTGTACACAGGCTTTTACACTAGTTTTATATCTGTTACTATTTCTTGTGTGTGCCTTCTCCCTTTTACTGAATCATTTATAATGCTGACTCTGCACCTGCTGAGAGGTTAAATATATTGTATTTAGAACCTTATGCAGAAAGCAAGAGATGTGCATTTCCTGAGCATACCAACGGCCCCATATTGAAAAGCAACTAAAATTACCTTCTTGAAACAGGGGAGCAGACATGCAAAGAGTGCTGGAGCAATTCTGGAGCAAACCAAGTGCACCATAGGGATCAGGAAAAAATTGCACAATTCCCATTGATTGAATGGAATTTTCATCCATTTGAAAGTTAGAGGGGTCTCCAATTAATTGTAAAGGAATGTGACAGAGAACTCTCTAACTGGGCATTTGGTTTCCCTTATAATTGTCCCAATTCTTTGCACATCTACATAAAGTTCCTTCTCGTTAGCTATGAAATTCCATACAATCTACTTGTCTCCTACTCCAGGAGTCCATTAATTATCACGTTACACATTACTTCAGAGTTGCAGGTTCTCTTCAGCCTAGGCAAGAGAAAACCTTGGATGCTAGAGACATTTCCGATGTATTGTTTCACAAAAGATAGAGCTGTCTCTAGCAACCAAGGAACGAACATCTTCAGCTATGGACAATTTCTGTGAAGAATGCAGCAACAGTTTCTACTGTCAGGGTTGTGAGTAATTTCTCTAGGAAACATGTGCTGCAATTGCTGCAGACCATTCACATGAGTGCCTATGAATGTTGCACGTACTCATCTCAACGTCCAATGAATGGTCAACTCGTGGCATAAGCCAATAATGTTGGCTGTCATTCATGCATGCTTGCAGAAGATAGGTGAGGGAGAGATGTGCGCAACAGTTCTGTTGCACATGTGAAAGAGGACTAAATATGCACCAACATTTTCAGTTGTTTACCAAATAGTTGTGCTACAAAAAATTAGAAATAGAAGTCAGAGATGCTCAACTAGGCTCATGAGCTTGTGAGGGTATGCAAATCTCACTAGGACTGTCCTCACACCCAGGGTGCAATCTCTTTTAGCTCACAAATGCCAAACACAGAGAAGAAATATTCTGAAGCATATAAAAAAATCAGTACTACAAATGTCTCCCATTTGAAAGAGCCCTATGGCCCCTTTCATACAGTCATACAAATGCAAAAATGCTTAAAAAGCAATCATGGTGACTACAGTGCCTTTCACATGGGTGACTATCACCTCATGGTGTCATACCAAACCATGCAGCAGTTGTACTGTGTTTCCTTAGGATTGCAGTAAATTTGTTGCAAGCAACGTCTGGACAGCAGCCTGTGGGACTCTTGCAGACCTTACACACAAGGGTTGTTGGCAGTTGCAGTTCTCATCTCAATCTTCAATGAAGGGCTGACCCATGTGGGTGCCAGCCAGTAGCACTGGCTGTGCTCTTTGATCCAGCCAGAAGACTTACATCTCCAGTGTCTGGATCATTGGTGGGATGCAGGAGAGAGGTAAGTGAATCTATATGGGTGGTAGAACTGTTGCAGAAGACCCTTAGACGGTTGATGTAATAAAAAGGACTGGGTCATTTTAGAGCAGGCCAAATGTGCCATAGCAGATACATAAAAATTTCCCAAATTTCCATTGATTTAAACAGGGCGTTTAACCCTTAACACTTTGTAATGCATTGGAGATCTCTCTAGCATGCAAGGGATTAAAAGCTCCATTTATACTGATGTGTATTTTTATATGTCCCCTATAGTGCAGCTGATTTGCCCCATAATGACTCAATTTCATCTTATTACATCAACATCACTTTGTGTTATTATATACAGGTCTGATTCATGAAGCACTGATTTATAACTGATTGAGTAAACCCAAAAGAATAACATTGCAAAAATTGGCATTTACCTTGAATAAAATAACTATAGAGCTTTGATGAATATACAACAAAGTCTGCTTTTGATGCAGCAGCCAGTCTGCTGTTTTTGATCATAAGAATTACATTTTCAGAAATGCTTGAGTCCCCCGTGTGATGTTTGTGGCTAATGATGTGCGGTAGATCATCAATAGAGGTTTTTCAGTTTGCTGAACATATTGCAGTTTATTGAGCAAATGGCTTTTTATCTGGCAGTCAATGCTCTCTTTGATGTAGAGAATTGACAGAAGAAACTTTTTTCAAAATGTAACAGGTGGTATACCTATTCATTTGCATTTGAAACTGCAATCTGTACAGGAGCTTTAATAAGGAAAATGTATTTAAAAATATTATATTATTATTATTATTATTATTACTATCTCTGTGCCATGTCAAGAAGCGTTTGATATATATATTTTTGTATACTGAATCAGACGATTTGTTTACACCCCTTTACTGATATTAGAAGCAGTGTTTTACAAGAGATAGTTCCTAATTCTGTAAAAGGGATAGTAATACTTGAATTTAAGAACCTTTAATATTGTTCATACCAAAAAAATAAATTAACTGATGTTAATCCCGTTGCTCAAACTTGTATATTTTAAGAGATATACGCTTCTAAAGATCCCCCCTCCTGCCCCTTTTCTTTGTAGACAATATTATTTTGGCTCTTCTGAAGAGCCGTCCAGTCCTGGGACCAGGATCTCATTCTGTCAGCTAAAGCGCTGATGTCTGTAAAAGGGACGGGAGGAGGGAACTCTAGAATCGTTTAAAATATACACGTTTTATCAACGGGATTAACATCAGTTAATCTATTTTTTTAATATGAACAATATTAAAAGTTCTTAAATTCAAGTTTTACTCTCCCTTTAACTGCATTATAATAATAATAATAATAATAACATGCAAATGTGGGGGCAAACCAACTACACCATAGGAGACAAATGAAACTCCCCCAAATTCCCAGTGATTTAAATGAGGCTTTTAGCCAGTTGATTGCAATGGGTTGGAGATCTTGCTAGCGTTCAAAAAGGTACATTTTCAACTGCAATCAAAGTGTATTTCATTCTTTCTTTATAGTGCAGTTTCTTTCCTTCAGAACTAATCCTATTTAGCTTAATGAATAAGGCTCTATGGTAAATATGAATCAAGGTGTCCCTAATTCAAAAATAGGTTAAAAGTGCAATGTGACTAACTTGTGTCTAGTTATTAAGCATAATAGTGGCAAAAATGTAACATTAGTGACTCCCAGGAAAACAGTAAGTATCCTTAGGGACTTGTTTGTCACATAGAACACCAGAGAAAAAAAGGAGACCAGAGAAAATGATTTAGCACCTCAAAGTGAATGACAGCCAAGGCTTCTGCAGTCACAATAAACAACCGTAGCGACTTGCTAATAAACAGGACCTTGTAGATTTCACAATCTCAAGCTGGGGTAATTTGAAAATCACAACTAGTTATTAGCATTTATTTATAAGAATGATACTTATGTACATCTAACAGACATTATTACAGAGCTTTTTTATTACAATAATTTGTGAAATTTTTTGATACATTTCATGTACAACATACCTTAAATATATGAAGACTAGCCATCAAGAAGAGGAGTGCATTTAAACAATACTGGTGGTACTGCTGGTGAAAAATATCACTGGAGAAGTTGGATCATATGCATCAAAGTGTCACTGGAAGTTCAGAAATTATTAGCATAAAGAGTTATGAGACACACCCATATGTATTATTCTAATAAATATACATCTTCATAGCTTGTCTCAATTTGCCAAAAAAAAACGCATCATTCACATAACTCCACCCTTAGCCCCACCCATTTTTGGTTCTACAGAAGATTCTCTCTTGAATGTTATGACCAGAGCAGCTGAGGCTCTACTCATAACTTGGCACTTTATGGAGCTGCCTCCTCTGCCTATTGGAAATATGGCCCTGATTATATTCTAGGCTAGATTTCATTGCAGGTGATTGATGTTACCAATGGTTTTAGCTAACAATTTCTTAGTGAAGTCTAGGAGGAAATTTAGAGGTAAAACAAGTGATAAAATTATCTCATGTAATGGAATCCAACACTGTATTTTTTAGCTTTCTTTTTATCCCCTCCACTTTCATGTAAACCTATACCAAGAAGAAATAGAGTAATTGTGGAGCAAACCAAGTACATCATGGGGAAAATAAAAATTCCACAATTTCCCATTGATTTATATGAAGTGTTTTACCCCCTTGAATCCTAGATATGTCTTCAAAGCATTGTTAACACAACATTTTGGGGAACTTGAGGTAAATCTTCATTACTCCCTTCTCACACACACCTCCAGACTCCCAGAGTGACTTCACTAACACAGAGAACAGCCATCAGAAATGCACTTAGATCACAGCTGCTTGTGTTTTCTCAGTCACATAATATTTTGGTGTACTCGGGTTAATCTCCTTTTCTCTCTTCATACACCCGCAGACTCCCCTAACACAGCGATAACAGCCAGATCTGGAAGGAATATGGATAATAGCCTTTGCCTATGTCTTCTCAGCCACACAAAATGTTGGGGTATTTGAAGGTAAATCTCCTTTCATCCCTTCACACACACCCAGACTCCCAGAATGACTCCTCCAACACAGAGAACAGCTAGCAGAAATGAACTTGGATCACGTCTGTCTATGACTTCCTAGTCAGTAATACAACATTTTGGGAGATTTGAGATAACTCATCTTTGATCCCTTCACGTACCCCGAGACTCCCCTTACACATAGAACAGCCAGGCAAGGAAATAACTTGTATCACAGCTGCCTGGGCCTTCCTAGTCAGGCAATCAAGGTCTGGGGGTATTTTGGGTCAGCCTCCTTTCTCCCTTCACACTCCCCCAAACTCCACTAACATGGAGAACAAATGTTCTGCCAACAAGACTAAGTTACACTCCAATGTCACTTTATTTGCCTATTTTAACTAGCTGCAATATTGTGCTTCTTTCTCTTTGTCTAATAAACACATAATGGCATGCTGAGGAAACCTGACACCCCTTTTATACTATGCCTGTGTGAAAAGAAGGGAAACTTGCCCCGTGGTTGCTGACATTCAGTCATACCATTGATTTCAATGCAAGGAGCTAGGTGGGAAAAAGTGAAAAATCTTCTTGTCTTGAAGTGCCATTTTTCACCTGTTTCACTTTTGAAGCAAAAAAATTGTACCCATTCCTAGTGTAGTTTTCTTTTGATCTCATGTAACACCAGATAAAAAAGGCACCAAGTAGTAATGCACTATAGTTTGATAAAGAGGAGATACATTCACCATTGAGATAAATTCTCCATGTCCTTATTCTGTGGAGGTAATGCATAAAGGTGGCTCCAACATTATAATGTATAGGCTCCATATAATAACATAGTAACCAGATAGTTTATCCCAACATATAAGTTATATCTTCTTTTGTCACCTCTTTATCACACCTTAGTGTAACCCCCCCCGGTCATAGACCTGGTATGATCTGACTGAAAATCGGATCTGGTAGTGACTTGAACATTAAAATATTAAACATTATAACACTGCATTAACTTTTAGTAACTAAGGGACTAAATCATCAAGCTAAATAGGTGTAATTCCAGAGCTCACCAATTGTGCCATAGTGGGAAATGAAAATGTCTATTGTATTAAATGGGTCTTCTAAACACTGATTGATAGGGAAGTCTCCAACACATCCAGCACTGGAGACCTCTCTAGCATTTAAGGGGTTAAAAGTCCTATTTAAATAAATGGGAACTTGTAGAATGTTCATTTCATCCCTATGGTGCACTTGGTTTGCTCCATAATTGCACCTCTTTAGTGTGAATTATGCCCTGTGTGTCAAAAGCAAAAACTCCCTGAGGCTGATGTATTAACGAAAAGTCATCCAATTCTGGAAAAAATTCCCATGGATTTAAATGTAGTTTTAATCAACTGAATGCTACAGATGCCTACAAAGCATGAATTCTCAGTGTGTTGTATACCCCACAAGTATTCTATGTGTTTAAAGCTCAATTTAGATCACAGAAAATTTAGAAATTTGCATTTTCCCCTATGCAGCAGGTGGTGTGCTCTCTTCCATAATAGATCAGCTTTGCAATCTGCTCCACTCTGTCCTTAATGGGTCAATAACTCTTTGAACTTTAATTTTCACTTTGAAAGCCTCTAATTCAAATTAGTCCCCCAAAGTACCTTTACTTTTCTACGTACAACATGTTATATGAGAGCTATCACCACTTGGATTTATCCAAATGCATCAAACACAAATCATTTACATGTGGTGCTAAACTTGGCAAGGGAACTCAGAAATTAAACTTCTGCTTTACACAGAAACACTGACCTACCTTCCCTTCCTGTCTCCCGCCTTTATTATCTAGAATCATGTTCCCCTTTGCTATAAAAATATATTTTTCTGTGGTAATAACTTTTCTTAAATTGGACCAGTCACCTTAAGTTAAGTTTGTTTAAATATAATTAACAATTGATTAATTGTATTAACTATTCGCTGGTTATACAAATACACTTTGAGAAATGAACCTTTCTATGGCTGTAGCACAGTTGTCAGTATATGCTAATTTGTTTTGGTGCTGGGCCAATATTGCCACACACTGTGCTATGAATTAATCCAGACAGAGCTCACTCATTTCCTACTGAACTGTGAGTGCCACAACAAAGTTGCATACAGTGTAAGGAATTAGCTTAAAGTGCCACACTGTGCTATTAATACATAAAGGTTACTAACTCAGAAAAGTAGCTAGTACAAAATATAGGCAGTATTTAACCCTTTGAGTGCCAGTAAGGTTACCAATGCATTACGTTGCAATGCGTTGGGTACCTCTCTGGCACTCAAAGTGTTAATTCTTAGTAAACTAAACAGGACCACTTTAAAAAATCTTAAATTGTTTAATAGAGAATTCCTTCGAATATTACAAATCTGAGATGCACAAAGATGGCAACAGTTTAAAGGGATAGTAATACATAAAATGTAAAAAAAAATATGTTATAGGGTTTATCCCCCTGAGTAAAACAAGAGTACTCCCACTGCTGAAAGGTGTTTCATTCAAAAGTTATTAATTTTCAAAGTTGAATTTTTAGGTGCAATATCACAGTGGCCTGAAATTGTACAGTGATGCTGTTGCTACACCATCCTATGGAGATTTATGGTCCTGGGACGAGAGCTGTCCATAGGATCATGTAGCAACAGTGCCACTGTACAATTTCAGGCCACTGAGCAAAGGAGGGAGCACAGAGGGTAGAAGGATGCTATAATTTGTATATATAATAATGAAGATGGCTGAACTAGCAAGATTGAGAGAGAAAAGGCAGGTAAAAAACATACAGCAGTCTCCCCAAGAACAGAAAACACAGCACAGGAATTATCTAGAGATAGAGTAGTTAGGACAGGCCAAAGGATCAGGGCCGGCTAAACTGATTCAAGAAATGGTATAACTAGCCGAGGTCAGGGCGAGCAGCATGGGAGCAAGGTCAGAAGGGAAAGCCAAAGGTCTGGTACACAAGAAATCACTAAATAAAGCCAAAATATGTGAGAAGTGAAACACTGGGGAACTCTATAACAGTGCCTCACGATGATGCCGAAATCCCCAAGGCGGCCGAGCATTCAGAGTGCGCATGCGCGAATCGGCAGCATTGGGGAAACAGATTGACCAAGACACAGGGACAATGGAACAGAGGGTGATAGACGGTCAGCATCAAGGAAACAATTCAAATATCTTTCTTCTTTTCCATTTATAAATGAAGCCTCTAATTTAGAACACATAAGAGATACATAAGCACACAGTGAAACATTTACTTAAAAAAGCCTAAAACAATGTAAAAAAGATACTCACTAAAGTAAAAACAATAGATAGCCCATAAGTTGTTCAAGCCGTGGATCACCATCATCATCATGTAGACCCCCTCAAAGTCCTCAGAATGGTCATATTTCCAGTCCTGAGTTCAGGGGGATATTCCTGCTGTCAGCCCTCTCAGTGGCCTTTCCTTCTTCTAACCTGGCATCTAACTTATCTCTCCTTCCTGATGTGTTTAAAAAAAAATAACACATATGGTCACTATGGTATTTTTAGAATACACAAATAGATATAAGTACAAATTAAATGGAATAATAGTATATATTGTAATAATTTAACTACTGAGGAAAAAACTACATGACAATAGACAAGCAGTAATTAAGCCAACAGATAAAGCGAAAACTGAAATTAGTGATTGGTAATGTGGAGGATTATGGAAGCAAATGTGATAGGAAATTGAAAGATACAGATACAGATACATATCAAATATTGGAAAAAGACCTACACAGGATTTCATAGAGGAATTGAGCTAAAGCTAAAGCTAAAAAAGAAAGGATAATTAACACTGGTCATTTTTGGATACTATTTTTGCTCCCCACATTACTACTTTACATAGAAACATAGAATTTTGCTGCAGATAAGAACCATTCGGCCCAGCTAGTCTGCCCATTTTCCGACTGTAAAAACCGCAAACATTTTTTGGGCCTTGGACTTTTCTTATGTTAAGGACAGCCTTATGCCTATCCCATGCATGCTTAAATTCTGTCACTGTATTAACTTCTACCACTTCTGCTGATAGGCTATTCCACTTATCTACTACCCTCTCAGTGAAGTAAAACTTTCTTACATTACATCTAAGCCTGTGTCCCTCTAGTTTTAGACTATGGCCTCTTGTCCTAGCATTTTTACTCCTTTGAAATATAATTTGTTGAATCACTTCATGTATTTGAATGTTTCAATCATATCCCCTCTCTCTCTTCTCTCCTCCAAGCTATACATGTTCAGATCCTTTAGTCTATCCTGATATTTCTTTTCCTGTAAACCAGTCACCATTTTAGTAGCCCTTCTTTGAATTTTCTCTAGAGTATCTGTATCCTTCTGGAGATGGGGTCTCCAGTACTGCACACAATACTCTAGGTGAGGTCTAACTAGAGATCTGTAGAGTGGCATGACCACTTCCCTTTTTCTGCTACTAATGCCCCTAGCTATACAACCCAGTACCCTGCTTGCATTCCCCACCTGCCTGCCTTTAAGTCATTAGAAATAATTACTCCCAAATCCCTTTCCTCTGTTGACTCTGACAACACAGTACCCATAATAGTATATTTTTCCTTTGGATTTTTATGTCCCAAGTGCATTATTTTACATTTATCAACATTAAACTGCATCTACCACACTCTTGTCCATTCTTCTAATTTACCTAAATCATTTGTCATTTGGCTTATTCCCCCTGGAATGTCTACCCTATTGCAGATCTTGGTATCATCTGCAAAAAGACATAGCTTTCCTTGAAGACCTTTTGCAATATCACTAATAAAAATATTAAAAAGAATGGGCCCCAGTACAGATCCCTGAGCTTCTCCACTAGTAACACTCCTTTCGTCCGAATATTCTCCATTGATTACCACCCTGTGTCTCCTGTCACTCAGCCATTGCCTTATCCATTTAACTATTTTTACATCCAGACCGAAACACTGCAGTGTATTAATAAGTCTTCTATGAGGGACAGTGTCAAATGTTTTACAGAAATTTAGAAAAGCTATATCTACTTTTCCCCCTTGGTCTATTATTTTAGTTACCCAGTCAAAAAAATATATGAGGTTAGTTTGACAAGATCTCCCTGCTGTAAACCCATGCTGTTTGGTATATTGCAAGCCAATTTAAATTCAGATATTCAACAATTCTTTCCTTTAACATAGTGTCCATTAGTTTTCCCACTACTGATGTAAGACTTACTGGTCTGTAGTTACCAGACTCTTCCCTGCTACCTTTTTTGTGAAGCGGTACTACATTTGCTAACTTCTAAGTTTCTGGAAGTATTCCTGTCGTTAGTGACTGATTGAATAATTCTGTTAAAGCTGTCTCATTTACCTTTGTTTTTGATTATTTACAGAAAAGACTACAGAAGGTATTGCTTGTTGAATGTAATCAGAGTTTGACACTTAATCCATAGAATGCTAGTAAAATTTCAAGTACATTGCAAAGTACCAGTTAAGCTGGTGAGATAGCTCAGTGGTAAATTATCGTACTATGGAGCCTGTTCAAACATCAAGATTGCAAATTCAAATCCCTGCAGAGTGAACTCAGCCCTTCATCCTTCCCAGGTCAATAAATGAGTACCATTGATTGGGTAATAATAACATTTATTATTTCAGCTGCTGATTTGGTTAATTCCAAGAGCGTGCCCTGAAAGCACTTTGAGTCCCACTGGGATAAAGGCGCTATATAAATACTAATAATTATTATTATTATTATTATAATATCTTCAGCATCAAGGAGTTCAAGAAAAGACAGTTTCAGTGGTGTAATCCAGGTGCAGAATATACCCCTGTACCATTAATTGCTCATGGTTTCCCAACTCTTGCAGTTTCCTCTACATTGCCACCAGTGTTCCATGACTGTACTGAATCCTGTCTCCAGTGACTTCACCTTGGGGAAAATTCACTATGCAGTGATAAAGCGGTGATAAAATGGAGATGATCTCTCCAGTTTATCACTTCTCCAATTCCTATCTTATTCTATTGAAACGTGGAGATCTTAGTGCATAGGATCTATAGAATAACATAGGAACTGGAGAAAGGATAACTGGAGAAGTCATCTCTGCTTTATCACCTCTTTATCACAGCTTAGTGAATCTCCCCCCTTGTGTTCAGTCTATGTTTTGTAGCCTGTCTCCAGCAATGTCACCTAGTGTCCAGTTCCTTATTCTGCAGTCTCCCAGTCTAGTAAGCAGTCAGCAATCTTTTCCTAGTCCTGTTTGTTGCTGCCTGCCAATAGGCTCTAGAACTCTGCTAGTGACCATTTCAACAGTCCCTGCCCAATCTTTCTTAGCATAGTTTTGCTCAACTGGTTTATGCTATCCAACTTTGACACTGGCATCTTTACCAAGCTTAGGCCTCAGCATAACTGAACAATGGTTTATCCGCATTCTCAGACCCTGTACTCTCACAGCGACAGTTGTAATTAGAATCTAGGTAATCATAGCTAGGCAGCATGCCAGCTCCATACTCATTTTCTAGGACCTTTAGTTTGGTGTATAACAAAATGATTGATTTTTATTTTACTTTTTTCCTACATGAGGTAGCCACTGCCAGGAAGCCCCTCTTACTTACTTTGTATGTCAAACAACGTGTGCGGGCTGAAGGGACTGACTGGAGATTAGCAGATATTAGAATAACTAGTTCCTTGAATATGAGTGTTATTTTACTTACTTATAACAAATAGGAAATCAGCCTGTATCAGATAATGGGCTTTGATAATAATGTGGCAATGAATAGTAGAAGGCAATAGCAATGGGAAGGGTTACCACAATGTTAAATGAGGCTTCTTAACCCTTGAATGCTGGAGAGGTATCCAACCCAGTTCTGTACAATTGAGAACTCTCTAGCTTTCAAGGAGTTACAATTCCAAATTTAAATAAATGGGTATTTAGAAACATTTTAATAGCCCCCTATGGTGCAGTTGGTATGTACCAGTATTCATCATCTTGTACTTTCTGCATAAGGGCTGACTAAGCACCTACAAGAGTCAATAGATCTTTCTTTGTCCTTTCTGCCTTCATATTGCATTACCATTATATATGGTGACAAAAAACAGCAGATCCTCATTAAGGTGGATATCAGAGCCTAGAGGTATAATGTGGAAACAGTCACAGTACCATTGCTTATTTGTGGCAATAAGTTATCCAGTCAAATATTCCAAAAGGAGTTTGTTTTAGAATAAATCAAAAGTAGTAATAATAAAAATAGTCTCTAGCAGTCAGGAGAGCAGACAAATGTAATGATGTAATAAATACTTCCTGTTCCTATAAAACAAGTGATCTAACTGTGTTTGAAACAGATGGTGTTCCTAAACCTGAAGGGAGGACACAGACTGGGTAGAATTCCTTTGGACAAAACCACTATCTTTAGCTTTCATCACATATCTAATGTTTGTATTGTATATGTATTGTATTGGATTGTATATTTTTATTTATATAGCGCCAACTGGTGTACTTGGCACTTTACAGATTACATTTAATACAGCAGGGGTACAATAAGTGCGGTGATTAAGTGCTTATATAGGCAGTCATAAGGGGAACAACAGGTGAGTATACATTAGGATAAGAGGTCCCTGCCCCGTAGAGATTACAATCTAAGTATAGGATGGGTGACATACAGATACAAGCTGGTAGAGGAGAAAGTGCAGTGTTTGGCTTATGATAATAATGATAATGTTTCCATATTATGCTATTGCTAGAGATAATAGGTGATCTTTTAGTTTGGATTTAAAATTGCTTAGGGTTGAGGCTTGGCGAATGCTGGGTGGTAGGGAGTTCCAGAGGTAGGCAGCAGCATGTGCGAAAGCTTTCAATCGTGAAACAGCGATAGTGGTTAAAGGGGCAGTGAGTCGTCCAGCATGTGTGCTGCGTAGTGGACGTGCAGGAATATGGCGGGATATCAAAGATGAGATATAAGGTGGGGACAAGTGATGGAGAGCCTTGAAGGTGATGAGGAGGATTTTGAATGTGATACGCCGCTTTATGAGAAGCCATGACAGTGATTTTAGGAGTGGTGGGGTGAGTACTGTTCTGGAGGAGAGGAAGAGTATTCTGGTGGCTGAATTAAGAACTGATTGAAGAGGAGCGATATGGTTAGTAGGAAGACCAGTAAGTAAAGAGTTGCAGTAGTCCAGGCGAGAAAGGATAAGAGCATGCATGAGGGTTTCTGTTGTACAGTGAGAGCGGAATGGCCAGATTTTTGCTATATTCTGAAGAAAGAATGACAGGTTTTGGTAACGTTGTTAATGTGGGTGGAGAAGGAAAGAGAAGAGTCCAAAGTTACCCCGAGGCAGCGGGCCTTGTCTACAGGGTAAATTGTGGAGCCTTCGACAGTTATAGAGAATGGAGGTGTTGTGCAGGATTTAGGAGGGAAGATAAGGAGCTCGGTCTTGGATAAGTTAAGTTTTAAGCGATGATAAGCCATCCAGGAAGAGACAGCGTTAAGGCAATCTGAGACCCGCCGCTGTATTTCTGGTGATATTGAGGGTGCTGAGAGATATATTTGTGTATCGTCTGCATAGATATGGTAGTTAAAGCCAAAGGATTTTATCAGTTGCCCCAGGGAGAGTGTATACAGAGAGAAGAGAAGAGGTCCCAGAACAGAGCCTTAGGGTACCCCTACTGTGAGGAGGTGTTGGCGTATGTCACAGAGAAAGACCGTTGAGAGAGATAGGATAGAAGCCAGGAATGTGCTAGGCCGCAGATACCAAGTGATTTGAGAATCTGGGATAGAAAGGTATGGTTGACTGTGTCGAATGCTGCTGAAAGGTGATGGCATTATCATTAAGAGTGCTGCCCCAATACAAAAGCTCTAGCACCGATTTTGTGAAATGATTGTAGTCTAATACAGTAGCCTGATCCACAGGTGCTTGACTGAATTCAGAAAGTAACTGACACGTATCTGCAAGTTTAATTATTTTTCACTTCAACTTCAACCACGTCTTTAACTTTCACATCCCATTTACTTTCCTTCAATTTCTAGTTACCTCTCTCTACTTTGACAGACACCTGCTGTGATTTATCAAAGGCTTGGTGGAGAGACTTTATTTTATTACTCAGTTTTGCTACCTCACATTTATAGTTATTTTGGTCTCACACATTCTAAATTGTGTGAACTGGTTAGATTCCTGAGCAGTGCATTTCTTAACATTTTCCTCATACTTAAGACCTATGACTTCTGAATTTTTAATAGCCTTTTCCATTCTGTCAAAATATTTTTTAAGCACTTCATAGCATAACACTGGACAACATGGAACAGCAGAGAAATTATAGTTACTGGTTCTCTGCCTGGGAGATGTGTTAGAAATGTTATATCCCTGAGGTGCATACAGATCAATAATATTAAGAAGACATTTAATTTGATATAAATTGCAAAAGTTGATGAGGTGTTCCAGTTTGTAGTTTGGTTATCTTTATCCACATGTTCTGTGTACTAGGTTGAATAATATACACTCCTCTATCTTCTACAATTCCAACAAGCTTAACAGCTTATATATGAGTTATTTTATTTTCAAAAGTATTACGTTTTTTTCCCAGATGAAAAATCCCCTTCTTTAAGGCATTACTCTATTCACTCAGAGATTCTACATTATGTGCAGCACAATAAATAATGATTTTCTTTCTAGCTATGCAATTCAAAATCTAAGTCCTCAGTTTCCCTCATCAACACCAAATTTACCATATGTGGTACAATTTAATGAGAAACGTAACATAGATGTTAAGGAAAGTAAGTTGCCACTAAATTTCCGTAAGTTTTTTTTTAACATATTTCCTAACATTATAAGTGCCTTTAATTTTTGATCAATATATCAATATGTCTACTGCAACCATTTAAAATTAAATCTATTGATCAAACACAGTTGCATGTGATTGATCAAACATGAAGCCCTACTACAGGAAGACATTATGCTTATACTTTTGCCCATTTAAAACAGCAGTGCAATCACACACAAAGTCCTAAGCGTTTCTTGTGTTCTACCGATGGATCTCCTGTGATGGCAATTTGATTGATAGAACTACTGCTTTTTTAAAAGAAATTGTCAGTCAAATATAGTAACATACAATTCATGAAACATAAGGCCATACCACAGGAAATCATTTTTCTTGTACATCTGTCCATTGTAACTGTTATCCCTTACAATGGTAGCATGTACCGATATAAATTTTTGTCCATCAATAAAACACAGTAGCACACAAAACACACGAGAACACATATCCTTGTATCTAATGTCTGGCTAGACTGGTGTGTTGATCAACAGAACTACAATTACCATTTCAATTCAAATCCATTGATAAAACACAGTAGCACTGTCAGGATAGAAATTACTATAGTACAGAACCTCCCAAGGTGTTGCTGGATAGCAATAAATAGAGAGTGTGGCTGGGGATTGGAGGATCTGTTGGAAGTGTCTTTTCTGCAGCTTAGGCTGTGTTTAAAGGTGCTGGTCATGAAGCCAGATGACAGGATAGACACTTCCTTCAGCCAGGTTTCCTTGGAAGGTTCTGAGAGTTGGATCCTATGCAAAGATGATCAGACTTAAAAGGCAATAAGTTGAATACATGTGTTTTACCAGTAGAGGGAGTACCGGTTGTAGCATAGAACTAGAACCAAATAATGCTGGAGTAGGAGTCGGATCTTCTGGTAATCTGATGTAGCAGAGACGAACTGGAAGCAGGGTAGTTGGATGTTCCAGTAGTTGGATGTAGCAGAGTTGGAGTGTAACAGAGTAGTCGGACATAGCCGCTTTATGAGAAGCCATGACAGTGATTTTAGGAGTGGTGGGGTGAGTACTGTTCTGGAGGAGAGGAAGAGTATTCTGGTGGCTGAATTAAGAACTGATTGAAGAGGAGCGATATGGTTAGTAGGAAGACCAGTAAGTAAAGAGTTGCAGTAGTCCAGGCGAGAAAGGATAAGAGCATGCATGAGGGTTTCTGTTGTACAGTGAGAGCGGAATGGCCAGATTTTTGCTATATTCTGAAGAAAGAATGACAGGTTTTGGTAACGTTGTTAATGTGGGTGGAGAAGGAAAGAGAAGAGTCCAAAGTTACCCCGAGGCAGCGGGCCTTGTCTACAGGGTAAATTGTGGAGCCTTCGACAGTTATAGAGAATGGAGGTGTTGTGCAGGATTTAGGAGGGAAGATAAGGAGCTCGGTCTTGGATAAGTTAAGTTTTAAGCGATGATAAGCCATCCAGGAAGAGACAGCGTTAAGGCAATCTGAGACCCGCCGCTGTATTTCTGGTGATATTGAGGGTGCTGAGAGATATATTTGTGTATCGTCTGCATAGATATGGTAGTTAAAGCCAAAGGATTTTATCAGTTGCCCCAGGGAGAGTGTATACAGAGAGAAGAGAAGAGGTCCCAGAACAGAGCCTTAGGGTACCCCTACTGTGAGGAGGTGTTGGCGTATGTCACAGAGAAAGACCGTTGAGAGAGATAGGATAGAAGCCAGGAATGTGCTAGGCCGCAGATACCAAGTGATTTGAGAATCTGGGATAGAAAGGTATGGTTGACTGTGTCGAATGCTGCTGAAAGGTGATGGCATTATCATTAAGAGTGCTGCCCCAATACAAAAGCTCTAGCACCGATTTTGTGAAATGATTGTAGTCTAATACAGTAGCCTGATCCACAGGTGCTTGACTGAATTCAGAAAGTAACTGACACGTATCTGCAAGTTTAATTATTTTTCACTTCAACTTCAACCACGTCTTTAACTTTCACATCCCATTTACTTTCCTTCAATTTCTAGTTACCTCTCTCTACTTTGACAGACACCTGCTGTGATTTATCAAAGGCTTGGTGGAGAGACTTTATTTTATTACTCAGTTTTGCTACCTCACATTTATAGTTATTTTGGTCTCACACATTCTAAATTGTGTGAACTGGTTAGATTCCTGAGCAGTGCATTTCTTAACATTTTCCTCATACTTAAGACCTATGACTTCTGAATTTTTAATAGCCTTTTCCATTCTGTCAAAATATTTTTTAAGCACTTCATAGCATAACACTGGACAACATGGAACAGCAGAGAAATTATAGTTACTGGTTCTCTGCCTGGGAGATGTGTTAGAAATGTTATATCCCTGAGGTGCATACAGATCAATAATATTAAGAAGACATTTAATTTGATATAAATTGCAAAAGTTGATGAGTAGTGATGAGCGAGCACCCCGATGCTCGGGTGCTCGGGTGCTCTGACCGAGCACCCCCTGAGGCTCGAGTGCTCGGCCGAGCACCCGAGCCCCATTGAAAAGCATGGGAGCACTCGAGCATTAAACCAGGCACCCCCTGCTCTGATGAGCGGAGGGTGCCTGGTCAATGTCCCCCTTCATCTCCGCTATGCCCCTCTTCCACAATGTCCCCCTTCATCTCCTATGCCATAGAGGAGATGAAGGGGGACATTGTGGAAGAGGGGCATAGACTCTATGCCCCTCTTCCACAATGTCCCCCTTCATCTCCGCTATGCCCCTCTTCCACAATGTCCCCCTTCATCTCCTCTATGGCATAGGAGATGAAGGGGGACATTGTGGAAGAGGGGCATAGCGGAGATGAAGGGGGACATTGTGGAAGAGGGGCATAGCGGAGATGAAGGGGGACATTGTGGAAGAGGGGCATAGAGTCTATGCCCCTCTTCCACAATGTCCCCCTTCATCTCCGCAATGCCCCCTTCATCTCCGCAATGCCCCCGTACCTCCAGTCCCTGGTGGTCCAGCGGAGCGTCTTCGGATCTGTGCCTCTTCCGGCACAGATCCCCTTCACCCGAACATGTCGGGCGAGCACATGGCGGTACTCGACGAGTACCGCCATGTGCCGAGCAGAGCGATGCTCGAGCCGATCCGAGCATCGGCCGAGCACGCTCGCTCATCACTATTGATGAGGTGTTCCAGTTTGTAGTTTGGTTATCTTTATCCACATGTTCTGTGTACTAGGTTGAATAATATACACTCCTCTATCTTCTACAATTCCAACAAGCTTAACAGCTTATATATGAGTTATTTTATTTTCAAAAGTATTACGTTTTTTTCCCAGATGAAAAATCCCCTTCTTTAAGGCATTACTCTATTCACTCAGAGATTCTACATTATGTGCAGCACAATAAATAATGATTTTCTTTCTAGCTATGCAATTCAAAATCTAAGTCCTCAGTTTCCCTCATCAACACCAAATTTACCATATGTGGTACAATTTAATGAGAAACGTAACATAGATGTTAAGGAAAGTAAGTTGCCACTAAATTTCCGTAAGTTTTTTTTTAACATATTTCCTAACATTATAAGTGCCTTTAATTTTTGATCAATATATCAATATGTCTACTGCAACCATTTAAAATTAAATCTATTGATCAAACACAGTTGCATGTGATTGATCAAACATGAAGCCCTACTACTGGAAGACATTATGCTTATACTTTTGCCCATTTAAAACAGCAGTGCAATCACACACAAAGTCCTAAGCGTTTCTTGTGTTCTACCGATGGATCTCCTGTGATGGCAATTTGATTGATAGAACTACTGCTTTTTTAAAAGAAATTGTCAGTCAAATATAGTAACATACAATTCATGAAACATAAGGCCATACCACAGGAAATCATTTTTCTTGTACATCTGTCCATTGTAACTGTTATCCCTTACAATGGTAGCATGTACCGATATAAATTTTTGTCCATCAATAAAACACAGTAGCACACAAAACACACGAGAACACATATCCTTGTATCTAATGTCTGGCTAGACTGGTGTGTTGATCAACAGAACTACAATTACCATTTCAATTCAAATCCATTGATAAAACACAGTAGCACTGTCAGGATAGAAATTACTATAGTACAGAACCTCCCAAGGTGTTGCTGGATAGCAATAAATAGAGAGTGTGGCTGGGGATTGGAGGATCTGTTGGAAGTGTCTTTTCTGCAGCTTAGGCTGTGTTTAAAGGTGCTGGTCAAGAAGCCAGATGACAGGATAGACACTTCCTTCAGCCAGGTTTCCTTGGAAGGTTCTGAGAGTTGGATCCTATGCAAAGATGATCAGACTTAAAAGGCAATAAGTTGAATACATGTGTTTTACCAGTAGAGGGAGTACCGGTTGTAGCATAGAACTAGAACCAAATAATGCTGGAGTAGGAGTCGGATCTTCTGGTAATCTGATGTAGCAGAGACGAACTGGAAGCAGGGTAGTTGGATGTTCCAGTAGTTGGATGTAGCAGAGTTGGAGTGTAACAGAGTAGTCGGACATAGCCAGGGTTGTAACAGGAGCAGCACAGTTGGACTAAGCAGGGTCGTACCAGGAACAGGGTAGTTGGATGTAGCAGGGTCATTCCAGGAGCAGGGAAATTGGACATATCCAGGTCGTAATAGGTGATCCACAGAGCGAGTTACCAGGTCCAGCCAACGCCAGGGAGGTTGTGAAGGAATAGTGAACTTGTTCAAGGTAATGGGCTTTAAGAGGGAGACATGGAAGGCATTATGAACCTGCAGCAAGGATGGTAAGATCAGAGAATATGTGACTGGATCCAATCGATGCTTGATTCAGAAAGGACCAATAAAGTGAGGCCCCATTTTCTGTGAAGGCTGACATAGATGCAAGTACCTGGAGGACCACCAGACTTTGGATCCAGGCATATATGAGGGAGCTAAATGGTGACATTGATCATCCGAGGTCCTGAGAAGACATTGCCATACTGATTTCCAGTGTTTATGCAGATCGGATAGCAAAACATCTGTTACTGAAACACCAGTGGGCCAATAGGCCGACAGGGAAATGGGGTGATAACCAGAGGCAGCAGAGAAAGGAGAACAGAACAGGGATTTGTGAAATGTGTTACTGAAGGTGAATTTGGCCAATGGAAAAAGAAACACCCAATTGAACTGATGTCCATAAATAAATAAAATAAAATTCAATCCCGAGACTTTGACAGAATGCCTTCCATAAATGTGAGTTAAATTGCACTCCACGATCTGACACAATTTGCTGGGGTACCCATGGAGTCTCAGACAAAAATCCAACTAGAAGACAGACCAGAGAGGAGAATGAAATGTGCCTTTCAGAAGAATCGGTCTGCTGTGACTAAAATTGTGGAATGACGCTGAGAGATTGGCAGATCAACAATAAAGTACATAGCAATATGGGACCATGGTCGATGAGGTACTAATAATGGTTGTAAAAGACCATAAGAATATTGTTTCAAAGGCTTATTATTGGCACAAGTGAACATATTCTGCAACATCTGTCTTGACTGGCCACCAGAATTGCTGGAGTATAAGCTCCAAAGTTTTCACAATGTCTGGATGTCCAGAGGCTGGAGATGTGTTAGCCATGAGAGAATTTCCACATGAAGTCTGGGAGGTACTACCAGAAGATTGGTAGGTTTAGCAGAAGTTGGAGCCCAAGAGTTCTGAAACTGTGATATTTGCTCTAGCGTGGAAGAGGAGACGACAGTGATCACTAGACAAGGCTGAAGAATGGCCTCAAGAGGAGCATCAGAGAGAGGAGAAAACTGCCATGAAAGGGTATCAGATTTTTTTATTCTTACTAACAGGAAGCAAGAATAAGGGTCATCGGGCTTGCCTACGATTGAGATGTTGGGCTTTCTCAAGGATCTAGAGGTTCTTAAGATCAGTGTAGATAACAATTGGATACATAGCCCCCCTCTAGTAGATGTTTCAACTCCTCTAAGGCTAGTTTTGTGGACAAAAGTTCTCTGTTACCTATGTCATAATTTATTTCAGACATGTAATCTGTTTTAAGAAGAAAGAACAGAGATGTATCCTAAGAGTTCTCTCATCACATTGAGGCAAAATAGCCCCGATCCCAGCTTCTGATGCATAAACTTCAACATAGAAGGGTCTAGAGGGGTCCGGAAAACTGAGAACTGGAGCCATGGTAAAAGCCTTTTTTAAAGTGAGAAAGGCAGGATGAGCGGCAGGAGACCATAGGTAAGGATTAACTCCTTTATGAGTCAAGAGTGTGATCGAAGCAGTCATCTTAGAAATATTACAGATGAACCTCCTGTAGTAATTCAACAAGCCCACGAATTGTTGAATGGACCTTAAACTGAGGGGTTTGGGCCATTCCAATACTGCTATTACCTTATGAGAATCCATGTCTTTCCTAATAGAGGAAATGATGTATCCCAGGAAACTTACGCAAGAAGACTCAAAGTGACATTTTTCGGCTTTGGAGTACAACTGATGCTGCTGGAGTCACTAAAGTACAGTCTTGATGTGTTCTCATTGTTGCTCCAAAGAGGATGAATGCATCAGAAGATCATCGAGATAGAAGACCACAAAACTCATCAGAAGATCTGGCAATTAATTTTTCATTAACCCCTTAGTGACAGCTGCGTGCTTACGAGGCTGTCACCTTAACGCCCAGGTAGCATTTTTTTTTCCTGAATGATTCTGGAGTCCCCGAACGGCATGCAGCCTCACGGAGACCAGGACTTACGGGAATTACCAGGTACGTCCTCTGTCACTAAGTGACAGTTTTTGCAAGACGTACCTGGTAAGTCAATTGTCAGGATGGGGTTAAGGTTTAGAAGACTGCAGGGGAATGGAACAACCCAAAAGGCATTACAAAGTATTCATAGTGACCAAACTTTGTGTTAAAAGCAGTTTTCCACTCTTCACCCTGATGGATATGACCAAGTTGTAGGCCTCCCATAAGTCTAGTTTGGTAAAGATTGTGGCCCCTCAAAGATGGTCTAGTAGTTCAGGAATTAATGACAAGGGTTATCTGTTTTTCACAGTGATTCAGTTTAGCCCCATGTAATCTATACAAAGGTAGAGAGATCTGTCTTTCTTATGCACCTGTCTTTCTTATGCAGCTCCTGTGGTTGATGTAGAAGGTCTGATGAAACCTTTGTCCAGGTTCTCTTGAATATAGTCAGCCAGTGCCTTGTTTTCTGGTTCAGATAAAAAGTAGGTTCTGACTCGAGAGGGAGTCGTACCAGTTAGCAACTCAACTGGGCAGTTGAAAGAGTGATGAGGTGGCAGCTAATTTCCCTTTTTTTGGCGAATACATCAAGATAGCCGTAGTATTCAGAGGGCTTCATGTCCCCTGGAGCTATAATAGGGGTGATGGTAAGGGTTATATCAGGAACACAGGTCATCTGACAAGATGTACTCCAAGAAGTGATTAGATTGGTGCCCCATTTGATGACTGGGCCATACTTCTGGAGCCATGGTAACCCCAAGATGATGGATGCAGAAGTGAAGCCAATAGCATCCAGACTCAGTGTTTCAGAGTGCAGAATTCCACTGGTAAACTGGAGAAGTTCTGTCTCAAGAGTCACAACACTGGAACCCAATTGGTTTCCATTAATGGAGGTCACGAGGAAGTGGGTGGAACCTGATAGTCTCTGACCTAGGAAAGATGTATAAAACTTCTGGCTGAGCTGGAATCAATGAAGGTGGACCAGATGACCAAGTAAGAGTCACTGGAACAAGGAGACACTCATTACTCTTGGACATCAGGGATCAATAGCTTGATTCAATGAGCCTACTGATTTAAGTGAGCCTCTTCCATCCTTCAAGCTTGATCTTTTCCCAATCAGGTGGGACATTATTAGAGAAGGTGCCATGTAAGACCACAATATAGACAGAGACATAGACTATGTCTGCTCCATTTATCATACTCTCTTAGTTTGGCTTAGGCCCCTCCCTCTATTGGTTCATCAAGAGGAAATTGCAGTCTGACAGGGAGACCTGTAGGTGAGGTGGGACTCCCCACTGACTCCTTCTGGTGCATTCTCACTCTTGTTGCAGTACTTGCATGCTTCTATACAGGTCTAGATATAGCGCAATGAGAGACTCTAAGTCTTCAGGGATCTCTCTGCAGGTTAAGGCATATATAAGATGCTCATTAAGTCCCCTGCGAAAAGTAGCTTTCAAAGTCCCAGGATTCCAGTTGGTTTCATAGGCCAAGGTTCAGAATTCAATGGCAAATTGACTGACTAGACGAGCCCCTTGCAGTAGTTCCAACAGGGAGGCTTCTGCCACTGGCTGTCTTCCTGGATGGTCAAATACTGAAAAGAAGGCTGTAACAAAGTCTTCTGAACTCTCTAAAAGGGTTTAGTGCTTCATACTTCAATAAGGAAATGAAAAAAGGCTACCTTAGCTGAATGTGTGCTAAAGATTCATGGAAGAGTTTGAAAATGCTGCTGGCACAAATTAAAAAGAACCCTGCAGTCCAAGGACTTGCCAGAATATTGTTTGGGCAATGGTATTTTGGGGAGTTTTGCCTCCTGGTTCCCTGGAGGGACTGCCAGAATAGTTGTGGCTGCTTGAGCTGAAGAGGTAGCACCTCCTGAGGGGGGTGACTGGGTCAAATTGGATGACTGCAATATTTCTAGGATGGCAATCAACTTGTGATTAAAGGTCTGTAAAAATACAGCATGAGCTGCCAGGATTTGCTCCTACTGTTCTTGACGGCTATACATTCTGGAAAGCTCAGCAGGATCCATGTGGCTCGTTCTGTCAGGATAAAAATGACTAACATACAGAACCTCCCAAGGTGGTTGGACATAGCCAGGTTATAACAGGAGATCCACGGAGCCAGGTTCCAAGTCCAGAAGCAAACGGAAGGTTAAAGCAGAAGCCAGATCACGAACAAGAGACAGCAAACAATCACAGAACTGGAGGATTTGTAGAACAAGTTCTGGCTGAAAGATGGTGTGAGTACTTAAACTTGCAGCAGCCAATGGATGTGGAGTCAGGATCAGATGGTTAGGAAAGGGAGGGAACAGGGAGAACCAGACAAGCACTCTGTGCATGATAATGTACAAGCAACCTTACTGTGCATAGGGAACTGTGCTTGTCCATCACAGTAACAGTAATTATCTCTGGAAGATGTGAACCATATTTTACATTTCCAAAGAAACATCTAAAATCCCGAAGGTGTTAGCTATGTACATAGTTTGGTGTCAGTCTGTTCAGCAGATATTGCTAGGAAACTAGCATAACTAAAACATCTCTAACATGTATTTTTTTCATTTCCTTTGATCCCAGAGACTGCTGTCATGATTTGTTTGAAATTTGAAGCTACAAGGGACTGACAATGTGAACTGAATTTTTTTAACAAAATCATATTTCTTTTTCAAAGGTTGTAGCATTCAAATGATCTTCCATTTGGACTTAACTATCGGAATGTATCTGTGCTGCTATAACACAGAGCTGAACAAAACTATACACATAATGTTCTTCTTTGGTGTAATTGGTTTACTCCATAATTCTTATTCTTAGTACATCAGTCTCAGTGAGCCCGTGCCATGCCTTGAAGAGCTTACAGTATAGATTATTGTGCCTGATAATATTACTTTCCTAAGGTCACTGCAAACTGCAACAAATCAAACCTGCGTCAAGATGCACTAAAGGTCAATGCTGTGGCAATATATTTTATTGACGTGTTCAAAACACTTATAATTTTCACTGTAGACACACATTGTCATATGCACTAAAATTTAGGGATGCAAGGGGAGGGAAGGTGAAGGCCTTCTTCTTTAGCATATAGGATTGTCAAACTGGTGTTGCTATGGAAGACATGCCCTATCTTACACATCACCAGCAGTACAACAATCCTAAAGTCTGAGAGCATTCACTCTGCTACCCCATTTGGTCAGTAGGGGCGTGGTCAGGATACTTTATGTACCACTAACAGCATCAATCCCTTAACCTTTTGAGTGCCATAGGGATGTGCATTGCACACCCCTGTGGTACTTAAAGGGTTAATCAAGCACACAATCATTCCCTCAACTTTGTATCATATAATAAATGTTGTGCACTCCCAAGGAATCAAGGCTGGGGATCAGGCAGCATCCTTGGGGATTTGTGGCTGCCAGCTGCCCCCCAACCTTGTTCCCTTGCCCACTGGTAGCCACAGATCCCCATGTAACTATCTGACCCTCCCAAGGCTGAGAGGTGTCAGTGTATGTGGAGCTAACACATAATGGTGATGGTCTCCATGTTACCCCACAATACTTATGTTCAACATGCTGGGCCACAGTTGAAATTCAACATAAGCTGCCCCCCAAGTAAAATTAGACATATGCTGCCCCATAAATTTGGCAGCATTCAACATATGCTGCCCCTACACAGTTAACCCTTTGAGTGCAGGAGAGGTACTCAATGCATGGAGCTCAGAGGGTTAATATCTGACATATGCTGCCACATTCTGCCCCAAACAAAAGCTTCCTGCATACATATTTTAAAAAAGTACACATAATGCAGGATCACTAATCATGTACTATGTCCTGTTCAATGCCAGGAGGATATCAGGAGGGTTCTTAATGAAACCTCGCGGGGGGCATTGAGAACCCTCCTGATGTCCTCCTGGCATTGATCACCTATCAAATAGGATAGGTGATCAAGGCAGCAACCAGGAAGGCATTCACCGCCTTCTGCTACTACCTCCTACTGAAGCTGGTGATCCATGAATGACTGGTTTGAATAGGAGGATCCTCAAAACCCACAGGACCCCCTGTCTTGTTCCCTTGGGAGTGTACAACATGTATGAAATATGATACAAAGCTGAGGGGATGATTGTGCACTGTTTGGTGTACTTTTTATCTGTTTGAAAGCCACAGGTGTATGCAATACACATCTCTATGACACTCAAAGGGTCAAGAGAGTGATGCTGTTTGTGGTGCTGAAAGGATCCTCTCCACTCCCCTACGGAGCATGGTGGGGAAGTAGAGAGAATACTCTCAGACTTCAGGTTTGTCTACTGAGGGTGATGTGTGAGGGAGAGCATCCTTTCCACATTGACAGCAGTTCACAAGCCTATGTGCTTATGATTGATTAAGAGCTATTACTGCACTATAGGAGACTACAGGGAGATCCCAACTTCACCATCCTCAGGTAGGCAAACTTGAGACTGTGAATTCTGAGTGCAGAGGCTGCTATCGGAGTTTAGTGCTTGTGGTGAAGTGCCACATCCTATTTAATAATTTGCTAGAATGTTTGTCACGATGCAGCCATGTGCAATAGAGACTGTCAGCGTTTGGGCAGTCTCTACTGCACGATTGCATTGTGTGAGTGAGGCGATGCAAGGCTGCATCGCGTGGAGCAGTGAGGTAGGGACCTCTTAACCCTTTGAGTGCAAGAGGGGTGTGCAATGCATTGCAAAGCATTGCATTGCGTACCCCTCTGGTACTCAAAGTGTTAACATTACCCAGACCTTGACCCGTCTTTTACACTAGATAACACATAAACACACATGCTTGAATAGGATAATGGTTCATTATCCTGCATTTCCATATGGAAATTATGGATTATGCTGCATTTCCATAGAGAAATGGGCTGTTGTTGATGTGATGAGTGAAAACTTTTAAACCTGTCGAAGGCTTGTTAGATGGATGTCAATGTGGGCAGATTTTTGTTGGATTGATGGTATATATGATGGCGAAGACACTTTAGTGCATACTGTCAATGTGCCTTTGACACTGCTCCGACAGGACAGTGACATTATGAGCCTTCTTTGGCCTTTAGTACCCCCAGGCTTCCTTATGTGGTATCAGTATCTTGCCTTTAGAGCAGTCAACTAATCCATCTTCCTATTGAAAGTCAGTGAGATACTAGTATAACTGTTGCAATAACATATATTATAAAGGTTAAAACAGGTAGGAAATTCAACCATGCATTGGATGAATGAAGGGATAATATATAACAAAAGGCAAGAAATAAAATGTGTCTCTTGAAACAGAGACTAGGTGAGCCATGCAGTTCTTATCTGTTGTCAATGTGTGTTTTTATTCATGGAAGAATACAAATATTGCATAAAAATGATTTAATGATTTAAGTTTGTCTTCTCTTAGTACAACTGATAGAGAGTAGCAGTCTGAACCTTACTTCAGCTCTTTTATTTGTGATGACTCCCTGCTTATCTAAAGGCTATATACTGCCAAAATTTCACACCTGATATGCTTACAACCTTGCTAAATTATAAATTGCTTTCCAGTGAGTTAAATTGGCAGTAGGTTGCTTCTAACAACAAAAATAGGCTGTAATCAGAAGTGCATAATTATACCACCACAGTTAAACTGGAAACTTATGTCAAGGGTAAAACTCCAGCATTGGCAGCCTGGCATTTTTCCAACAGAAAAAAACATAATTAACTTTTGTAAACCTGTTAGCATAACTAACAATGAGAAGTCACTCCAAATAACAAGCATTAAACTATAGGAAATCTGTCCTATTCTTAAAATAGCCCAAACTTATCACATTTATTAACTAACATCTGCAAAAGTGTAATTGCCCTTGAAACAATATATACAATGAACTGTTGGCTCTTGTAGACAAACTTTTCCCTCTAAAATTAGATTTAGAGACAATATCAAGGGAGTGTATTTCCTGAGCTCTTACTGCAATAGGTCTTCTTGTTGTCATAATTTACTCAAGCTGGGACAATGACATTTAACCATATTAGATTTCTTTACAAATTAGAATCTTACACTTTGTACTATGTGAAATACTGTACATAATTTACATAAAACTCTTTCTTATTAAAGAAAAGTATTGTGCCTTACTAAATTTTACTTCATATTCAGTAAATTCACTGTCATTTCAGAACATCTTGAATGCATTTATTTATTTAAATTAGCTTATGTAGAACAGGATGAAAATTCATGCACTGTGTAAGATAGTATAACATAAGTTCCATTTAGCTAAATTGTTTGAAGTGCAATTTACATGTGCATTTTGGATATGCTTAACTTTTGGCCTACCTTTAGCATTAGAAATAAATAATGACTAATATATGCTTTATGGAAATTGTAGAGGTGTCAGCAGTTTCAAGGAGTACATAATTATTGGTTTCAACTAAAGCTGAAACTGACTGTCAGGTTTAGGAGCTGGAGATGCAAATGTGAAATTAAAATTAAACATTTACAGTTAAACCACTAAGGCCTTGATCCTTGCACAAATATTACAGAGATATACAGTTAGGATCCATACTGTTCCTCCCTCATATGCCTAGCTCAGGTTCATTCAAGCATTTACAGGGTTTACTCTTGTTAGACTGAAAGTCCCAGATGCTGTGTGTTAATATATATATATATTCCTATTAGCCCATAGGTCAGGGCAGACATAGAATCACTTTTTGTAGAACAGGATACTCAAGATGAGTGGACACCTAGGTCCTGAGGTGTGAAGCACCACTGAGGGCCTGATGCATGCAGAGAAATCCAGCATTGAGTAACATGTTCATGACACTCCTTAGTTGCCTTCCAAAACCTGAAAAAATTGTTGTTAGGTTTTTTTTTATATATTTTTACCATTATCAGAATTTATCCAATGCCTCTAAATTCAATTGTTTCGTCTTCCTTCTGCCATTTTAATCCCCCATGGCTGAGAAAAAGCCAACCCCGTTAAAGGAAATTTAAAGCAGCAGGATGAGTTGAGAGGGCTGGGTTGAATCTTTGTAGACGAAATCATGATAAAGTTAGGGACTGTGAATAAGAGAATTGAGGATTAAAATGAAAACAGAGATCCCTATTGTTTATTTCCTTTAACTTGTTACAACACTTATTTCAATTTCATCCTAGGAGGCACTGCCCTTGAAGAGGGTAGGCTAGTGCTGAAATGATCAGATACTGAAGTGTGGAAGAGGAACTATGTGAAATACTACTTTACAGCAAGGGTAGTAGATACATGGAATAGATTGCTACAAGTAGTGGTAGAGGGTAATACAGTAAAGGTATGTAATAACTACTGGGATTGCTATAAGTATAAGAGAAATAAAAATCCCCCGAGCTACCATTGCACAAAATGGTACTTAACTCCTTGAATGCTGGAGGTCTCCAGACACTGCAAACCTTTCTAGCATTCAAGGGATTAAAAACCCTTAATAAAAGGGACAGTTTATTTCTCTCGTATAGGGAAGATGTTTTTTTCTAGAATTGCACCTCTTTTCTTTTAAAAATAAGGCTATTTAAATATTTAATGATTTAGCATAATAGGTGGGCACATGGTTTTTATCAGCAATCAAATTATGTTTCCATATAGTGATTTACGTGATAATTTGCATTTGGGTATGTGTATAGGTTTACATTTCCTCACTTAAATGTAAAACCTGTTCCCTGGTACCTTCCCCTAGTGTTATGGTGCGTGCCACTCACCTGTAGTTCACGTGGACCTCGGAGCCTTTTTGTTTGAGATATTGGGTAACAGCGGGTTTGGCAATGTGTCCACCGGACTGAGACCTGCTTATGGACAGTATAAACACAGACAGAAACTAATAACAATTAGACTTGTGCATTTTTTTAGAAGGAATGCAAAATCTAATGATAATTTCATGTTACATGAAAATAGGATTAAAATGTCAAAGAGACACGGAATTTCAGAAACATGAATTCCACATTCAGTAAATTCATGCAAATCCATTTGTTAATTTAATTAATTCATTTATTCACATGCTTACTCACATACATAAACCATTCATAACAAGTCTCGCACTTACCTTGATGTCAGAGGTCCATCAGTGTCCTCGACACCCTGGTCCTCCTGTATCTTCTCTCCAAAAACAAATGAATATAAAAAAAACCTAAAACCCCACTGCCACTGTCCCTGCCGCTGCCTGTACAAATGAAAATATCCCTCCCTTAATCTTGCTCAGCCATAATGCGAAAAAATTAACAGGGACTGGCTTTTATGTGGTCATCCCTGTTCAAATTAGTTCCCACAGAACATGGAACTTGCCCTGAAGTAACCTAATTTCCAGAACAATCAGCATCTGATGCTCACTGATGAGTGTAACATCACTCTTCCAGCATGCCAACGGGGATTATTTTAGTTTGTATAGGTGACAGAATGGGTATGGTAGCAGAGGTGTTTTTTTAAAGTTTATTTGTTTTTGGACAGATGATGTAGGTCCAAGGCATCAAGGACACCGATGGACCTCCAACATCAAAGTAATTATTATGACTAGGGGGCATGTATTTAGAATGTCAGCGAACAAATTTTGTCTGGCAATGAAAATCTTCACTGAAATTTTGATGAAAAAAATGCAAAAGTACAAAATGAAACAACCCCAAATAATACAGTTTCCCCCTTAAAGTAATAGGTAACACTAGCTATTAGTGTGGTAACTCCCAAAGAGTACATGATACTGGTACATAGTGCTTCGTCTTCTCTCTGGTTGGAAAGGGAGCTTGAACCCACAAAGTGGGGTCTCCAACCAAAATCCCCTCTTCCTCGTCACTTCCTGCATAAGTGCCCAGTGGGTCCTACATCCCAGATGAGGTAATCCTGTTTGAACACTTTAGCCCCTTCCATTAACACTGGAATGCCCTACACTCCCAAGGGACACAGGGTACCTATTCCTAAGGTGTGACACAAGTCTTCCTCCTAATGAGGCTCACTCCACTAACCCACCTGACTAACTGACCCTATCTCTAACACTAGGTACACAGCAAAGCTCTAAAAGCAAAAATAACTATAATTATCATCTACCTCTGTCTATAATAATATTTCTCTCTAGCCATCAGTAAATATACAGGCTAGGCAGTAATGGCTTTCAAGCCACTATCAGGAGAGGAGGAGAACTGACAAACAACGTGGCTGTCAGTCACTTAATATAACAAGGGGAGGGGGTTGCTTTAAAAGGTGGAGCTCCAGCTAATTCTAAGATCACTGGCTAGGTGATGTGTCTCTCCAGCTACTCTTGTGCATTGGTGGCAGCTTATAAATAATGTGGCTCTCCAGCCACTTATAACACAAGTGGAGGCCAAAAAATAATGTTATGTAACTTTCACCCACTACATGTAAGGGGCTGTCTATACTGCTCTTGTTGTGGCTTCTACCTCTTGAGATGATCTCCTCTTCCCTCCAGCAGCAACTCCCACATATTTCTCTAAGACTTTTATTCAGCTCACTCGCTCCGCTTCCCCCAGTTCCCCTTGGAATTGCCTTTCTCTTTACCTCATACTCCCTATCCTCTCTGCCTGTAAGGTGAACTATCTTCACTTCTAGTCAGAAGCCCAGGTAAAGTCTGATGCTCCGGTGATAGGAGCATAGATCTTCATAGAGTCCTCCAAGTAACTGTTTATTTTAGATGATATAATCATGCTGCATGCAGGAAAGAGACAGATAAGCATTTAAATTCCTTGCTACATAACAGTTTTCAATCAAAGAGAGCTAAGTTTGTCCTTGCCATTGAAATAGCAGAGCAAAGGAAATGTAGATGAAATATGCAAAACATTATGTGCAACACCTTCTGTACCATGTTTCTGACATTCCCACACACATGCATACTTGGCCACGCATACTCCCATGATTATGCATACATGGTTTATTAGAATGACCCATGTTTTTTTGCCAAATCTACACTGACACAAACATTTAGCACACCCTATTTTCACAATATTACAAAAGCAGGAGAAACACACATTTATGGCAGTCACTCAGAACTTGGTACACACTCAGGCTGGCAATTCACAGAAATCTATGAGGCAGACACACACATACACTAAACAAATGTAAGGAAAAACACACACCCAAAATACATGTATGTTGGACTTAAAGCAATAGTAATATTTCACAATAAAAGTAGAGTTGTAGTTCAAGAGTAATTGAATGATAAAGTATCCCCCTCCCTCCCCTTTTACTGATGGAACACTGCTCACCATAGAGCAGCAACACTGTCTGGATGGATCGCAGAGAGGGACAATCTTCAGTTAGCGTAAGGAAAAACCTGTCAAGGGGGGCAGGGTTTTCCTTATGCTCACAGTAAGAAGATTGTCCCTTACTGTGATTTGTCTGGTCCAATGCCCAGATTCCACATCTGAGGGGAGGTGGCTTACACTAGGTGAAGGGGGGGGGTATTTTATCATTCAATTACTCTTGAACTACAACTCTAACAGTATTGTAAGAACACTATCCATGGCCCAAATACTATGAAGATTAATTTGAGCTGCTGTTTTTGTGAAACATTACTATCCCTTTAAAACTTTTATATGGTAAATGAAAAAAATGGGAATCTTACTATATAATACAAGAAGGTACAAAAACTACCATAAATATGTGTCCCATTGGAAGAATACCCAACAGAATAAAGCTAAGGCACATGCAGCCAAATGGTAATAGGAAAGCCTTAATGTTTTTAGCACAATCTCTTTGTAAAGAAGATTGCCTTGTGACGTCTCTATTTTCATTTGTTTTTGTCTTATGCCCTTTTCACATGGGCAACATTGACAAGGCAAAAGTGTGTTGGTTTTGTTGCCAGTGGTGAAAGATAACATGCTGGACTGTGCTGCCTTTCACATTTGACTATTGCCTCTTGTAAATGCACTAGCATGCAGCATTTTTATTTTTAAAAGACAGCTTGAGATCAAGATGTTTTGCATCCATGTTGCTCTGTTGCAAAGCTGAGTGTTGAAGATACTGGGTTACAATGGGCTGTATGGGCATATCCAATGAGTACCAAAACAATCTGTTTCATCACTCAACTTGATGGAGAATAATGTCAGAGTAAAGTTGCTTAAAGGGATAGTAATGTTTCACAATAAAAGCAGCTCCAATTAATCTTCATAGTATCTGGGCCATGGAGAGTGTTATTTCAATATTGTCAGAGTTGTAGTTCAAGAGTAATTGAATGATAAAGTATCCCCCTCCTGCCCCTTTTACCTAGTGTAACACTGTTCACCTCAGCAAGACTGTCTGGTCTTAAGACAAGATTCCACATATGAAGGGAGGTGGCTTACTAGGCAGAAGGGGCAGGAGGGGGATACTTTATCATTCAATTACTCTTGAACTACAACTCTGACAGTATTGAAATTACACTCTCTATGGCTCAGATACTATGAAGATTAATTGAAGCTGCTGTTTTTGTGAAACATTACTATCACTTTAAGTAATGAAGACATAGCAATGACAAAGTCCTTATTGTTGACAGCATAAGATATCCTTTCACCTAAAATTAACTCGTTCTCACCCTATACTGCCATTTAAATATTTAAAAAGACCTCTTGAATGGTAAATAGGTCTCCAATGTATTGCAAAGCATTCAAAGGGTTATATACCCACCAATGAAATCACTGTGGTGCAGCGGTTCTTGCATTCAAAGGGTTATATACCCACCAATGAAATCACTGTGGTGCAGCGGTTCTTGCATTCAAAGGGTTATATACCCACCAATGAAATCACTGTGGTGCAGCGGTTCTTGCATTCAAAGGGTTATATACCCACCAATGAAATCACTGTGGTGCAGCGGTTCTTGCATTCAAAGGGTTATATACCCACCAATGAAATCACTGTGGTGCAGCGGTTCTTGCATTCAAAGGGTTATATACCCACCAATGAAATCACTGTGGTGCAGCGGTTCTTGCATTCAAAGGGTTATATACCCACCAATGAAATCACTGTGGTGCAGCGGTTCTTGCATTCAAAGGGTTATATACCCACCAATGAAATCACTGTGGTGCAGCGGTTTACCCCACATTTGTTTCACTTTTTATGGCTTTTTTTGGACCCTTAGTGAGATGTTAATCATGCCGCTATAAAATCATTTTAGCTACCTCTGTCATTCTTAACGTAGGAAATTCAATTACTCATTGATAAGAAGGACATATGCATTCATTTTGTAATTAATATAAAATGAACCAAATATCAAGTAAGATTCCAATAAAGACAACATACGAATCAAAAGGCAGATGAAGTCACAGAATAACCAAAAACAATTTCTGCATTTTCCAGCCAATCATTTAATTCATGTATTTATTCGTTTGCATGCTTTCTAGTGGGGAAAGTGAGAACAGACTGTGTAGGAAGGTAGAGAGATAAGAACAGAATGATACACAGAATAGTCAATACAATCCTGCCATGAAGTAGAGAGACAGTCTAGTTTAGTTATGTCTGTGATTGATTGTTGCAACATCCTGTGAATATCTAATTTATCTGTAATATTTTGTACTCAGGCTAATCCTGATTTCCAAGATGGTGGCCCCTCAAAATAATATAATCTGGATACAGAACATTTTTCCTTACTTTCAATTTAGCAGCCAGAAGAAAAGCAATGTCACAGCCTGAGAGATCATCTCATCTCACTGCATTTGAAGAGACAAAAAATAATCATAATTTATTATGTTTAATATAAAATCCTTCTGATTGCCTTCCTATACAACTGTAGGCTGTATTACTGTTAATTCAACAGTCGGTAGAGTTACGTTAGCTTGTAATAATTTATAAAAAATTAATAGTTAGGGAGTCTTGGATTAGAAGACTAGTGCAGTACCCATTTTCATCCAATCCATAGCTGACTTTCCAGTCCAGTAAGCAACTATGTCTGTTCCTGAGTGTGTTAATTAAAAACAAAGTTAAATGTAGATGTATTGTTCACTGTGCATACAGGCAATGTGAACATGCAGTGTTCCAGACATTCCACTGCTGTCTCCAGCAACGTCTTTTCCTGACTGTGTTACTTTAAAAAAATAAAAAATAAAATTACTGTTCAAACTTACATGCATATAGGCAGTATGCATATGTAGTGTTAAAGACATACCACTGCCAGGGGCGGACTGACCATACGGGCATTCGGTCACAGACCGAGGGCCGGTGACCGAGGGGGGCCCACCACAGCCAAATTCCCAGTTATTATGTTAAAGTTGGACTTCATGTCCTCTTGCCTGTAGGGGCCCACCCACGCATATTTAAAGTGGCTGCGACAGCTGCATTGCGCTCCATCAGGCATTGAGAGGTCTCAGTGTGAACAGCTCTGGCCACTGTCCCAGTGGCGTACTGGGGGGGGCGATCCACTCCGGGTGATAAGCATTAGAGGGGTGCAGGATTTTGCTCTTAGTTCCAAAGCAGCAGCAGTACCAGCCAGCAGCTGCTGCCTGGAAGGAAGAATCCGGAAGTCTCACTTTCACTTTCCCACATGCCCGACTAGCCATCCAATTGCATCGCAGGGTACAAGGAGCAGTAGAAGCTACCAGTGAGTGGAGATAGAGCGAGTTACCAGTGAATGGAGAAAGAGCGTCCTTGATTAATAATTCGCATTTTAGAACATCAATGCCAATTATAAAGTTAGAAAAAAAAGTATTGGCTGGGTTGGTAGGCTGGAGCAATAATTTGGGCGTGGGACAAAAATGTGGGTGGGGTATAACTGGGGCAAGGTGAAGGGGACCCATTACCTCCACTTTCCCGCGGGCCCAGGGTGCTGTCAGTCCGCCCCTGACCACTGCTATTTCCAGCAATTACATCTGTACCTAAGTAATAACATTTTTTATTTAAAAAAATGTACATACTATTTAAACATAACTGTGTGATATCACTGGAGAAGTCAGCTTTGCTTTATCACCTCTTTATCAGACCTTAGTGCATAACCCCCTGTTGTTCCTGGATATTTTGGTATAAAGAAAAAACTTCCAATTTAAAAAAAAGGAAAGGTAAATAGTTAAATATTTATTTAGAAACTTTCTTTCTTAATAATAATTAAAATGTCAGGGAGTGCTTCCACTTCTTGTGGTGTGGCCAGAGCCAGTAGTTGGCCACGAGAAAGCAGAATTTAGATGAACACTAGTATATCAGCCCCCACTAAGTAGAAGCCTTCTTCCTTGACAATACTATCAGCGGCAACATCCTGCTAGCCCTAGGGGCAAAAGCACCACCTTGCCTACCAAAATATGGTAAAATTCCTATCAAGTGGAAGTCAGAGACGCTCATCTAAGAACGAGCCTGTGATACAAATTTGCAGGCTCTCTAGGAATGGTGTACTACCCAGGGTGCAGTCTCTTTTAGCCCACTATTGCCTTTCACAGAGAGGAAATATCCTAAAGCACATCATATTGGTCCTGCCATAACAGCAGTCCAACCACAAAATGTCAGGCAATTCCTCTCTGAAGACGAGAAACAGCCAACCCCAGATGTACATTTTGGCCTTGTTGGGCCTCATCACTGTGGTGTAGCTGATCTCTCTCTAGGCACTGTGAACAAGGGGTCCAGTGCTAGATTCCCCTATTACCCTTGCGGTGAGAAATCTCAAGGGTAATTTGCGTATGTCAAGTGGAAGTCAGAGACGGTCAGCTAGGAACGAGCCTGCAATACAAATTTGCAGGCCCTATAGGAATGGTGTCCTACCCAGGGTGCAGTCTTTTTTAGCCCACTAGTGCCTTTCATGGCCCAACAAGAATGAAACGTACATCTGGGGTTGGCTGTTTCTCTTGTTCAGAGAGGAATTGCCTGGCATTTTGTGACTGGACTGCTGTTATGGCAGGACCAATATGATATGCTTTTGGAAATTTCTTCTCTGCGAAAGGCACTAGTGGGCTAAAAGAGACTGCACCCTGGGTAGGACACCATTCCTATAGAGCCTGCAAATTTATATTGCAGGCTCGTTCCTAGTTGAATGTCTCTGACACTTAATATACAATTCCTATCAAGGTTATAAGGAGGGATATTTTTCATGCAGAAGCTATTACAGCTTATTTTTTTCAAAACTATAGTTTTCTATTGTGGTCTCCAGATGGTGCTGTTACTATCCCTGTACAATTTCAGGCCACTGTGATATTTCACCTAAAAAATTCAACTTTGAAAATTAATAACTTTTGAATAAAACACCCCTCAGCAGTGGGAGTACTCTTGTTTTACTCAGGGGGATAAACCCTACAACATATATTTTTTTACATTTTAAGTATTACTATCCCTTTAAGATCTTCAGTGTGAAGCAAGTAAGCGATATGTCTTTGGAAAAGTGTTTCTCCTGGCTAGAAACATAGGGAGGCCATTTAATTTCTCTCCCAGTTCATTAAATACATACATGATATACTTTCTCTTCCAGTCCTCCATAGCGAGTTCGACCTGTATGGCTATCTTGCGAATCTGAAGATCAGTAACTTGAAAACGGAGATACTGAATGTCAGCTTACCTGCGGGGGAGGAGGCTCACCTGTCTGCATCATTCCCCTTCAAGTGTGGTAGAGATGGGCTCAAATATTTGCGGGTGTGGCTAAGAGGGGATCCTGTGCAGCTCTACCACTATTCCTGGACTGGTAGAGTTAATGCACTGAGGATGAACAGTCTTCCGCGGTTGCTTTACCTGTTTGATGCTTCCTATTAAACTTCCATTGGCCTTTTTTTCCTCTCTCCGTACGATGCTCCTGGGATTTGTCTGGGTTAGGAAGAAGTCCAGACTCCGGTTCGATCTCTTGAAGCGCTCCAGGTTGTGTGGCGGCCTGGTGCTGGAGTGCGCAGGATGTACTATTGAGCTTGTCACCTACTTCATCTTCTGGAGTGGACTTTTCAACCTCCCCATAAATCTTAAATTGCTGTAGAGGCAACAGGGATGCATACCCCGCTGCATCTGCTTCCCTGGCTAAAACCGCATCACCACTTACCCATCACCTCTTACGCCCTTGTGACATAATCCGGAACTTTCTTCTGGGGCAGAGTCCTGGTGATTTTCTAAGTACCTCATTAGATGGTTCATCCGTTTTGGCGGACCTATTGATTCCAGATGTTAAGATTAAGCCCATTTTACACCTCTTGCCCCACCAATCCCCGATGTCTCTCAATCATTTCCGCTATACCCAGTTGGGGTATTTTTTTTGTTCTCCGCCTCAGAAACATAACCTTTTGTGACCCACCACTTCCTTTGAAGGCCTGTGTCATGGTGCGGCACTGCCTCCCCACTGCATCTCCCTTCAGTATAATATGCTTCATGCTCAGGCTCACACCTCCTTACCGGCTTTTGTAGGGAAATAGGAGTCCGCCCATCAGATTTCTTTGAGGGAAACACAATGGGAAAAGATCTTCCATTTGACTCATAGGTGCTCTCTAAGCAATAAGATTCAGGAGATGTCGTATAAGCTACTCACCCATTGGTATTATTATTATTATTCTTTATTTATATAGCACCAACTAATTCCGCAGCGCTGTACAATTGGGAATAGACATACAGAGGTATTAAATAGTACAATCAGATGTGGAGAACAGGAGGATCAGAGGGTACTCCAGATGTGTTGCATCGCTTCTCTCCTGATGTACCTGAGGTTTGCTGGAGATGTACGGCCGCTCCTGGTACTTTGTTCCACATTTGGTGGGATTGCTCCCTTATCTCTCCCTTTTGGTCACAAATTCATTCCCTCCTGCAGAAATTTACTGACACTCCTCCTCCATTTCTCCCTGCCTCCCTTCTGTTGTATCATACCACAGTACCCGTTTCACGATATAAGAAGTCGGTCATTAAGCATTTGTTAAATGAAGCTAAGGAGCTTATTCCCTTGCACTGGGGCAAATCCTCACCTCCTGCTGTCCGTGAGTGGGTCATGTGGATGGAGAATGCTCATTCCATGGAGGAACTTGTCTTCAAATCGGATCAGCATGGAGATTGCTAACTAGATACCTGGTTTGCGTGGATGCAGTTCCTGGAGGACCCGCAGACATAATCCTTTTTGGCTACGTCTAGCTCTTAGAGAGGTCCACTTGGCCCTATCTTCTGCTTAGTACTTCACTTTTTATCTTGCTTTTTTGCTAAGGGACATCTGGTTTTGCAGTTCCTTCTTCTGTTTCTCCTTTCTTTTCCTGTCCTCTCCCTTTCCTTCTCTTCTATCTGTCTGGCCTCCCTCCCCCACCCTTTTTTTTTAAATTTTTCCTGCTCCTATTAGGATTTTGGGCTCCGTGATGTGCTGTGCACACTGATGTCCTGCTTCCCTGTAACTCTGCTTTGTTCATTTGGGCTATGCATATTTGCCTTGTACCCAGAATTTCGGTAATATATTGCTTTTGCTGTATTGAGCTGTGCTTCATGATTGCTTTTTTTTTACTTTGTGGGAGTGATCAAATATATTCCTTCTTTTTAAGGTAAACAATACTTGACGGTGAGACTATATGTGAGATTAGATGGTATTGTATATATGAGGTTGTTGAAATATATGGTGATACTGAGTATGCCTTGGGTGTATGAAGGCTGTTGTGTATGGGGACTGATGTATGCAATATTTTCAGGTGCTATGGGAGGTTTGTGCTGTAAGTCTGTACTTAAGTTAGCATTGTGCATACTGTCTATAATTTAAGTTTAACAACAGCTAGTGAGCAACAGATTGGCCACCTCTGTACCTCTCTAAATTGTATCAGTATTATAAGCCACCCATTCTATAGGGCTTCACTGGATACTTATCTGATGTTCCCATAAAACCCTCACGCTTTTTCTAATTTAACCTTCTTGGTATCATTAAATTGGTGTTTCTCAATATTTGACTTTGGGCACACCAACAGTGCAGGTTTTCCTGATAACCAGGCCTGATTGCAGGTGGGTAATCAATGGCTCAGTCACTGTAATAAATCTAACTGTGCTTAATTATGGATACCTTTAAAATATGATCCCTGAGGAATGGAGCTGAGAAACACGGCATTGAATAGTACAACAGGCAGTCTGTTCTACAGATTATAGTCCAAAACCAGTTGGTGAACAATAACTGTCCGAATGATGCACTACTGAATGGTGAAGGACTCAATGTAAAAAATAATTCTACAGGGCTTTATTGGAACCGCAGATAGATGCCCAATGCAACTCTGCAGAATATCGCTTATAGCATTTACAGAGGTAATGGAGTCCTTGGGGGACAACCAGCTGTTGGTGGACTACAATTTTAGTTTCCATAGCCTATCATTTTGTTAAAAAGGAGTAAGTGAACTGTAGGTTGACTGGTTAGAGACTTGTTCTTTCTGCAACTCTACCATCCAAGAAATGTTGGGCCTCCTATGCCCATGCCCAGACTGATAAGTATTAGTAGTGAATTAAACTGTGAGGATAATCTGCAGCACTCTGTAGGAATCATTGTTACAGTACAGTGAGCGTTAACTGTTTCCATGGTGATAAAAGCTCTAAGGAAAAGCATAGCAAAGGATAGTTGCTGACAGTTACTTAAGATATAAATGTACTCTACTGGGAATGTATCTTGCTTCATTCTACCACCTTTCTGTGAATTAAAGTTTACGCTGTTTCTACCTCCTGTAGTTTTTGCTTCACAACACATGCACTGCCTTTAAAGGGATAGCAAAATATCATTTTTAAAGTACAGTAGGGTATTCTATATATATATATTTGTATACTGATCTGTATCTGTATAAGTGTGCATAACTTTGCCATTTTCCTATTATTGTATAATAAAGTTCCTATCACAGTGCCTGTGATCCTCCTGTCACTCTCGCTTGTGTTACACTCTGATTTGCTGAGTTGGTTTGGCCCGCCCTCTGGTGACCTTTTTATGCCTGGCCTGGACAACTGTCAGATGCCCTTTCGTGGTGTTTCTGAGCCAGTATTGCTGTTGCAGTGTTCCTGCGTTCTGGATTCTTGTGTACCGACTCGGCTTGTCCTGACTACGCTCCAGTGTTCCTGATCGTGATTGACCCGGCTTGTCTGCGAACCCCCTCCGTTTCCTGACCTGGCTTGGCTGACGTTCCTACCCGTGTATGACCTGGCTTGTATGAGAACCTCCTTCGAGCTACGACCTGGCCCGGCTGACTTCCTGCTCCGTGATCAACTACCGGCCTGTTCCAGTGACCTGCCTGTTCCTGTTGTCGCCGCCGCAACATTCTACTTCTGCCATTGCTGTTACCCAACTGCCGTGTGACCACTTCACCCTTTGGTTGCCTCCGATTAGTGCAGAGTTCCGTGCTGATTTGCTGAGCTGTGCTTCCTCTATAGAGCCTCCGTACGCTTGCAGAGCTACGATACCATACTGAGCCTTCTGTTGTTAAACGTGCATTTTAACCCTTGCAGTGCTGCTTACTCTCGCAAAGCCTTCATTCCCCGGTTTAGAGCCTTACTCGCTGTGCTACATCTCCCGAGTCGGCCGCTTATGTGGACGGCGACTCAAGCAATACAACTGCAGTGTAGTCACGTTAAGTTGGGCGCCATTGGCTCTTGGTCTCACGTTCAGTTTACCGGTGGACTCCGTTGTGGCTTACTGGCTCGTGTTGCAGCAAAGGGCAGGCTCCAAGCTCTGGCAGGCTCCTGTTGGTCTACGCCCGTGGGGGCTATTGGCTCAACTGTCGTTAACGTTGGTCTCCGGTTATACGCCCGTGGGGGCTAAATGCCAGCTTGTGCATTTCAGGCTAACACCCAGTACGCCCGTGGGGGCTATCCACTCTTGCACTCGCAGAATCATTTGTCACATTGGGTACGCCCGCGGGGGCTATTTCGGGTCGCTGTTCTGCTGTATCTAGAACTGGTCACAGATTGGTTACGGCATCATACCTCAAAGAACTCTGTGCTGGCTATATCTACTCAGCAGCTCCTATTACCACCTTGGGCGTGCCAAACCCCCACATCTGAGACTGACTGATTGATTATTGCATTTAACTCTTTGTGTCAGTTTACCATTATCTGTTCCTAGATAGTGTGTCTATCTCATTCAATATATTGTACCTTTGGGTTATCCCTGCCATTTCAGTTTATTATTACTGCTGCCTGTAGAGGGCGATCGTTTGCATTATTTTTCCTTTAATAAAGTTGTGTTTAATTTTACCAACTGGTCTGAGTGTCCTAAAAACCATTACAGTTCCCCCTCCTGCCCTTTTACTTACCTGAAACAACCTCCCCTCAGACCTGGTATCCGGTCATTGGACCAGACAGATCGCAGCAAGGGACAATCTTCTTTCCTTCAGCATAAGGAAAAACCTGCCCCTCTTGATGAAGTATGGCAGGAGAAGATTGTCCCTCATTGCATTCTGTCTAGATCAGTTTACTGAAGTTGCTGAGGTAAGTAAAATGGGAGGGAGGGGAAACTTTATTGTAAAACGGCAAAGTTATACATGCTTTTACAGCAACAGATCAGTATACAAATATATATTGATTATTCGATTGCACTTTAAAAATTACTCATTACTATCCCTTTAAGATTTGCCTAAGCACAGACAGTATGCGTCCACTTCACCAAATACACTCCCAGTATGAGTTGCTTAAGCAGCATAGATGCCAGACAGAACAATAAGTTCATCCGGGCTTCTATAATAATAATCCTTTATATATATAGCGCACACAGATTCCGCAGCACTTTACACTCATATTGGTTCTTGTCCCCATTGGGACTCACAATCTAATTTCACCTATCAGTATGTTTTTTGGAGTGTGGGAGGAAACCGGAGTACCTGGAGGGAACCCACGCAAACACAGTGAGAACATACAAACTCATTGCAGATGTTGTCCTTGGTGGGACTTGAACCCAGGACCCCAGTGCTGCAAGGCAACAGTGCTAACCACTGAGCCATGCTAGTATGAATGTCTTCTTTTGATTGAATGACAGTATAAATATCACATAGAGAAAGTAATGCAATACATACTGTGTAGTTCATGCTGATGGGACTTGTAACATGCCCATTTGCCAGTTCTTTTATATGATTCAAAAGATCTTGTTCTATATGACTCAACTTTGTAGTCTGTTCTCTGGTACCATGGGATTATTTCCCTCTATGATAGCACACAGTTCCTCCCTTTACACTTACACAGTTCCATTGGAGTGTTGGAGCCCTCTCTAGCATCAAATGGGTTAATCTTTTTTTTTCAATCCCTATTTGGAATTTGTATTCATATTGTGTGGCCCTTGGTGGAGTTAAGGTCCCCATGGGTTTGCCTGCCACTACACTAGGCTATTATATTTGAATGTGTTTATCCTATACAAATTAATACCCCCAAAAAACAAAACAGATTATTCCCTCCTCCACTAGTAGCAACAACTAATATCAGCTGGGTGCACGAGCTGAATTGTCAAGGTGCTATATTTTTATGTAAAATTAGTACTTTAACTTGAAAGAGTAAAAAACGTTTCTCATATTGTATGGTTTTTCTGCTTATTCAAAGGTACATCCACTGATGGGAGTTACTTTACTTATTAAAGTTGAAACTTCCATCTATTGTCCAGACAGCTTTTTCCACTAAATCTTAAGGGAAAGATGAACCACTTATTCAACTCTCTGTACAATGTGATTGCAACAGCCACCCCACTTTATGACAGTTTGAAATGTAAGAAATTGTGAATAAATGCCTGAAATTGGAGTATCCTTATTTTACTGATCAGGAAAAGCCCTACAACATATGTTTTTTCATAATTAAAAAATACTGAACCAATAAGAGACCTAACTGGCTCCATGAATTGGACTTAGTCACAATTGGAATTTTCCTCTGCAAGAAGAAATTGGCAGAAAATAAGACCTTCTGTCTCCCACAGGAAGGACCCTTTCCACCAACGTCTTCCACTCAGCAGAGAGCACATATGAGCATGCATAAGGATATTGTGTGTGCATTAAGTCATCATCTTACTTACTTATAAAAAACAGCTAGTCTGTGTTGTTAGTCTATTACTTTCCCTTTAACAGAAATAATTAGGTGGTATTTTTAAACTGCATTTACAGTATTTTATTTGCATTACAAAGTCAGTTAAATGTATGTATAGTTCAGCACTTGAAGTTTGCATTTAATTTACACCTTTAAGCAACTAACAGTAGGTATCAACATTCTGAAAGGAGAAAAAAGATACATTCACACTTACACACAGTAAAACAATATAAGATTCTGCCCTACATAAGTCCAATTATTAATAACCCTTTAAGTGCAGGTTGACAACCACTTTGATAATAGAAAAATTATTAACCCTTTGAGTGCCAGAGGGGTACACAAAGCATTGCTTTGCAATGCATTGCATACCCTTCTGGCACTCAAAGGGTTAAAGAAAAGGCATGTCAGTGTAAATTATGTACGGCCATATTCAGCAAGACAAACAGGTGTAATTCTGGGGCAAACCAACTATACCGTAGGGGACAGCTGAATCGTCACTTTGATTAAAACAGGCCTTTTAACCCATTCAATTCTAAATGGGGCTTTTAACTCATTGAATGATAAAAACATCTCTAATGTATTGCTTTTCAGTGCATTGAAGATCTCTCAGGCATCCAAGGGGTTTAAAGCTACCGTGTAAATCAGTGAGATTTTGGGGAACATTAATTTGTCCTCCTTGGTGGGGTTGTGCCCAATAATTGCTCCTGCTTAGCTGGCTGAATTAGGCCCACACTCTCTACCTTAAGATGAACTGACTCCTCTCCAGAAGCTGCCTGGAGGGCATTTGTCTCAGTGACCAATCTTTACTTCCAGCTTCTATGCAGCTCAGGCCATGAAAGTTGAGCCATCAGGACTGCACTAATGAGAATAACAATATTTTAGTCAGAGAATGAATGGCTTTTGGTACTTTACATTTAATAAAACAGTAGTTCAACAAAGTATAGGACAGAAACAAACAAGGCTTTAAGCAGACAGCAAAAGGCTTTACGCAGACATCAGAAGATGAGCAATTCTGCACTAAAGGATAATTGCAAGTTCCCAAAATTCCTGTTGCTTTAAATGGTAATATTAACTCTTTGCAATAGAGACCTTTCGATCATTTAAAGGGATAGTAATACTTCGTTTTAACTTTATTTTATTTTGTAGGCATTAAAAAAACATGAAGAATGATATAAGTCTTATCTCTCAAACCTTTATGGTTTAAGAGATATTCACAAGCAAAGTTTCCCTTTTACCTAATGTAAGCCATCTCTTCTCAGATGTGGAATGCAGTCTATAGCCCAGACAGATAACAGAAGGGGACAATCTTCTTTATATGAAAACAATGAAAGCCCTGCCCCCCATGACAAGCTTTTCAGGTTTTTCCCTTATCTTAATTGAAGATTGTCCCTCTGTGCAATCTACCTGGGCACCTCCCTTCTGCTTTGGCTGAGGAGTGTTACATCAGTAAAAGGGGCGGGAGGGGGACACTTTGTCATTGAATTACTCCTGAGCTACAACTCTGACAGAATTGATATAACACTCTCCAAAGTCCAAATATTATGATGATTAATTAGAGCTGTTTTTATTATGAAACATTACTATCCCTTTAAGGTGTTCAGGGCCACATTTACATCTCTGATGACCCTAGACAAGATATCTTAAGCACCCTTAACTCCACCCACTCCACCCATTGCCATACCCATATTTATCACTGGAGATGGACGAAAAGTACCATATATTTTTAGGGGCGTTTTCATTGAAAAAACAAATTTTCACACTTTCCCAGCAGAAATTACCGTGCTTAGAATATAGATAACATTTCCATTTTTTTTACCATTGGCAATTTATTTTCAATGCGAACTTTGCTATTTTTCACCTATGTTTTCTATAGCTGCAAAAATTATTTGAGTGTTAAAGTGGAGAAATATACAGTTAAAAGTGAGGGGTGACACGACAGCAGGTATTTGAAACCTCTGTTTTCAGCAAAAGAAATGGGCAGCATGTCAACAGCAAATGTTTCGGCAAGCTTGACATTCCGCAAGCAAAATTTGGATTACTTTTGTACATTTCTGACATTTCTTTAATAACTGAATAAGTGTGGGTTAGCATCACATATTGTTGAAGAACAGCTCTGCAACATTATTGTTTTAACAACATAATACTAGTAGTGGTTGAAGTGAAGGAGGTGATGGTGGCCATTGTGGGGCTCTGTTTGCAGACTTAAAACAACAGCAGCAGTAGGAGACATGGGTGTTATTGTTACAGAAGAAAATGTTGGCCCTCTCTCTTAGACATATATACCACTATTATGTGCTCTGGTCCCATGTACTTTTACTAGTGCTTCAGATCTGATGTGCTGCTGTTGTGTCTCCCTATCATACCTGTGGTTGGGCATCAGGTAGATCTCAATGAGGATATGAATAGATGGTGTCAAGGTTCTCTGTGCTTTCCGCGACCTTGCCAGTGGCTGGACTGGCTTTGGGGCATTTGTGCGCATGCACGGTGTGTGTCAGATGACATCGGGCATCACGCCATCATCATCAGTGATGTGCCTCCGCCTTCTTAAGCCCTGTTAGACCGGGACTCAGTACTCAGTTGTAGCTCGAGTTCCAGGCATTAGGTTGGGCCATCCTTATTGTGTGCTGGCTATCTGCTTACCCCTGCTTCTGACCTTGACCTTACCTTTGCCTCAGCATTTCCACCAGGCCTGACTTTGAGATCCTCTGCTTCCTGCCCATCTGGATTTCTGCATTGCTCGAGGCCTGCCTTCTGGATCTTCTGTTTCTTACCTTTTCTTTAGGACTGACCTTCAGGTACTGACCTCTGGCATTAATAACTGGACTTGCTCCTACTCCACCTGCCCTGACCTTGGCTTGTTAACTGGATTTGCATCAAATATACCTGTCCTTACCATGGCTTGTTAACTGGACTTGCTCATATTCAGCCTGCCCTGAAGTCTTGCATTGTTATCTGGATCTGCACATATTCAGCCTGCCCTGACCTCTGGCATTCCTCTTGGACTCAGCACCTTCTTTATCTATTCCTGTATTTGTCTGCCTGATTCTGGCCTATTGCTGGACTTTATCTTTGGCCTTCAGGTACTATTCCTCTAAGTTACCCTGCATATTGGGGTTCCTACCTGTTATTACAGACTAAACAGCTTTCTGCTAACCTCTGGGCAGCTACATCTGCTCACAGGTAAGTTCCAGCAAGCTAACAATTCCAACAGATGGGATCCTGCTTCCCATGTTTTCTACAGAGACAACATATAGTAACATATTTAGCTTTTGGATCATAAGTAAAGTATCTCCATATTGGAGATTTCATAGACTTGGGCTACTGAGTTGCTTCTACTATTACTACTACTACTAGTACTACTACTACTAAATAAAAGAAACTAGATGTTGCAGCATTACTAACAGTAGGTGACAGTGGTGCTGCATATTGAACAGCAGCAGAAGGTCTCATATCTAGGATGGATTTTCGCCAGTGTTGCTGCTTTGTCAATAATAGTGAGTGTGATTGGGTGTGTGTTGGACTTGGAAGCAATAACACTCATGATAAATGAAATGATTTAGTGGACATAATAATGGAGGTGTTGGTTTTTCTGTAAAGTACTCTACAGAGCTGTTAGCATGTGCAATAATGTTTTGTCTGTTTAAAAAATAATGAATGATGTATGTCTATATCCATGTCACTGCCATTTTCTGTGGAAATAGGCTCTCCTGCCTGTCTCGGTCAAAATATGTTTTTACACTGTCTGCATCACTGCCAGTGTCACTTTCTACAAATCACATTCACAATCCGCACCAATAAGCCTTAAATCAAGCAACTCCAGCCTCTCATTTTCCTCTATGCCTCTACACTCAAGTAGCTATTGTCAAAATTCCCAAAGCTTTCTCTCCCATGGACTGCTTTTTTAAATTGACCGTGCAGTACATGATTGACCTGATAGTTTCATACTCAGCAGTAAAGGATAAAGCACACTGCATCTGGTGAAGTACCATCTCACCTCAGTATATGATTGCCCCTTTTGTTCTTGTGGATGTTGGAGTAAGTGTGTATGTTAAGTTGTACCTACCTGTTTGTCTTGAATGTATGATATATTTATGTCTTTCAATGTAGTATCTGTCACTCAGTCTCAGTAGAGTCTCAGGCTCAGCCAGGCAGCTCAGGTAGGAAGGATCACTTTATTTGTCTGTATGACTCTGTCACTTAACTTTTTATTAATGTTCCTTTCACCCCCTACCATGAGGACAACCTGTAGTGGCTAACACCAATACAACTCCAGCAACTTCTCTTTGCCTGTCTGCTTAAACTAGCATCAAAAATTCTGTGTCTCCCAAGCACAGACCAACAACTTGCAGTAAACTGACATCCCCTTTTATACTTTTGAACTGTAGGAATACATGGGGTGAACTTTCCATATGAGGGGGAAATACAACAATATCTGAAGAGATGCATTCCATGTTTTGCTTTTGAGGCAAAAAGATTCACCCATCCCTTTTTGGCAATGCATTGCCCAGTCTAACATCACAAGGGTTTCATGCAAAGTGCTTACATGAAATTCCTTAATTAGCATAAACTATAAATTTAAACAACTCAAAAACTAGCTATTTAAATAAAAAATGGCCAATGCAACATGTAAGTTAATTTTAAAGCTATTTTAAAATAACATTTGTTTTAAAGATATATATAAATAAGGCTAGCTTCCATAGCATGTTAAAACGTATCACTCATTTTATCTCCAAATCAGCCCATAGCCTTCAATAGAAATTTTTAAGATAAAACCAGTAAAAACAGTTATCACATTCAGTGGAATCTAGTCCTAAATCAGACCTTGCTATCATTCAAAGAATTAAAAGCACTACTTAAATCAATGGAAACCCTCTGCCCCAAGTAGTGCAGATAGTTTGCTATCGAATTGCTCAAGGTAAATAAACATTTCATGCAGTGTTATCCTTATGTTCAGGTAAGGCAGTCCTAAAGAGGTGGAACAGCACAAGCATTCAATGACTAGCTTGAACCTGAAGTGATCCCTTAAAAAAACAGTAACCTCCCACCATCTACACTAACTCATTATAAGCCAGTTGGAAATGGAGATGGTTAAATACCTAGTGTTAAGAGTTTATTTTGTTCAGTGACATCATATTAGCCCCCCCAGTGAACTAAGAATTCAGCCAAATGCCAGGAAACTGGACACACAGTGAACCTCATTAGGATAATCAGAATCAGTCTTGCTGTTGGCTGAGCTGCTAATGATGCAGAGAGATGCCTAGCTTTGCATAAATGAGACTATACATTTGAAATGTCTTTTACATTTTTAAATAAATGGTAATGCTCTAGGAAGTGTTGCATTGGTGTCTTTTTCTAGATGAGAGGATGCTGGCTGTCAATGAAGCATCATCCTTCATCTATGAAAATATTTCTTATTATAGATGGATTACTTTTATGTATTTGGTATTTAGTATATTAGTATATTACTTGTAGACCACATAGTAACCAAGCTCTGCCACTAGCTTTTGTGTATATTGTATGAAACAAACAAATGATACCTACTCTACTTGAAATCTCATGGGCCTAACACAAGTCTGAGTAGTACAATGAATCCATGTTTCCGAAGGGCTTGTGCCTCTAATAAATCTAGGTCCTACAAAACAAAAAAGTCCTACCAATCATCCTGTACAAAAAACTCAATTCCGTCAAGTATTGGTCTCCTCCAGTCACAGCTCACGTCAGTGGGTCCCTGTCTCTGTCACTTTATGTACCAATTACTTATTTTATTTCATTTTTAATTTAACTTTTTATTAACTGCCCCCCCAATACCAGTCAACCCCCCCTAAAAAATATTCCCTGTTCAACTGATTCTTTCCCCAGACTCCACCCACCAACAAAGGTACCCACCTCAGACCCCTTTTTATATCATGTATTATGTTTTTTCATTTTATTTATTTTATGTTTTTTATTAACTACCCTCCCATCTATCTGTCTATCTATCTATCTATCTATCTATCTATCTATCTATCTATCTATCTATTTATCTATCTGTCCAACCATGAAGGCAAGATTTTCATAGGAGTGGCCAGGAGGGCAAAGCCATCCTGGTCACGCCTGTGAAAATCTCTGCAAGGAATTGCAGGGCCTTTTACACACACATACACACACAACATACACAAAACACATGCACACAATGTACACACACAAAATACACACACAACGTACAAATACTACACAAGCACACAATATACACAGTCACACACACAATACACACATTATTCATACAATATATGCACACACGCACAATACACATGCAACAAACACATATACAGTGTTCACACACACAATACTCACACACAAATATAAAGAATGCACACAGCATACACACTCACATGCACAGTATACAAACACACACATAATACACAATACACACACACAATATATACACACTACATGCACGCAATGGACACACACTATACACACTACACACAATACATGCACAATATTCATACACACACAGAATACACACATATACAATATATACACACACACAGTACACACAAACGATGTATATCTATATATATATATATATATATATATATAAAAGAATAAGCCTCATTGCATAATTTATGGTACCTCACACACAGAACAAACACACATGAACAGAATGCCTCATTACATAATTTATGTCTCATTAGGAGACACAACTCCCATTGGGTGATTCAATGGGGACTTTACTGCTCCCATTGGGTGATTCAATGGGGGCATGTTTATCATACAGGGAGTTGGCCGCCCCCTGCAGCCTGCCCACCACTATCCAACTGACAAAAAAAAATATAGCTGCTACTCGCTCGTTATATTGCTATGTTACCTCAGCTTAAGTAAAGAGGAGTTACTGCTGCCACTGGGTGATTCAATGGGGTAGTGATTTAAATCATGCAGGGAGCTGGCCTGCCTCCACTATCCAGCCCAAGTAACTGAAAAAACAAATGGCTGCCACTCGCTCCTACACCACAGACACAAACACATCAGCCAAAAAACACAAACACACTCACACACACTCACACTCAATCACACACTCACTCACACTCTCACACACACTCTCACACACTCAATCATACACACTCAATCATACACACTCACAATAATTCACACACTCACACTCTCTCACTCACACACTCACACACTCTCACTCACACATTCAGTCACGCTCAATCACACACACTCGGTCACACACTCAATCAAACATACTCACACTCTCTCACTTACACTCTCTCATTCACACTCACACACTCTCACTCACAATCTCACTCACACTCACACACTCTCACTCAATCACACACACTCACTAACACACTCACTAACACACTCATGCAATCACTCACATGCAATCACTCACACGCAATCACTCACTCTCGCACTCACACTCACTCACTCACACCCCGGGAGCCAGCATGATCTACCTTCCACCATAGTCTCACTCACATTCACTCACACCCCGGGAGCCAGCACGATCCACCTTCTACCGTAGTATGTGCAATTACCATATGTATTTCAACTACACGAATGAATGCCACTCACTCACACACACTCACTCACACTCACTCACACCCCGGGAGCCAGCACAATCCACCTTCCACCATAGTATGTGCAATTACCACATGCATTTCAACTATATGAATGAATGCCACAGTGGAGGCATACGTACAAACACAAACTCATTAGAATGACACATAAGTCATCCCCTTATGACTCACTTCTGTGTGTGTGTTTCTGTGTGTGCCTGTGTGTTCCTCACTGTGTGTGTTGCATGTCTGTATCACACTCTATGTGTCTGCATGTTGTGCATTGCATGTATGTGTGTATGACTGTGTTGCTCTTTATGCATCTCAGTGCATGCGTGTGCATTTGCGTGTGTGTCTCTGTGTGTGTTTGTCTTACATCCATGTGTGTGCATTAATTCCTTATATATCCTGATGGGCAGCGCCGTCCCACATTGCTAGTATATATATATATATATATATATATATATATATATATATATATATCCAAATAATACGAACAAAGAATGCACTCACAGGACTTGTTATGTTAGTGAAGAACGGTGAAGTTTATTCCATCAACGTTTCGGCTCTATCCGGAGCCTTTATCAAGATGCTTAAGCATCTTGATAAAGGCTCCGGATAGAGCCGAAACGTTGATGGAATAAACTTCACCGTTCTTCACTAACATAACAAGTCCTGTGAGTGCATTCTTTGTTCGTATTATTTGGATACAAATTAACTCTTTGGAATTGTCACCCAGGCATGTGAATGGTTAAAAGGAGAGTGCACCAACTTGGAAGTTTTCATTATATATATATATATATATATATATATATATATATATATATATATTATATACAATATGCACAAACAATATACATGCACATCATAAACAATGGTGGTCACACCAAATATTGATTTGATTTAGATTTCTGTTCACTCGCTGCATTTTGTTAATTGATAAAAATAAACTATTAACATTTCTATTTTTGAAAGCATTCTTACTTTACAGCATTTTTTCACACCTGCCTAAGACTTTTGCACTTTACTGTATAGATAGATAGATAGATAGATAGATAGATAGATAGATAGATAGATAATAATTAGATATAGATGTACTCAGCGCGGCATATCCAAGAGGATAGAGACAGCACTTATATCTTCAAAAACTACAGCATAAAAGCTTTATTCTGTATTTGTTTACAATGTTGCCACATGTTTTCTGTCCCACTTTGACCTTCTTCAGGTCCTGAAGCAGATTTAAGTGGGACTGAAAATGTAGGATGCAGCTGGATTTTTTTGTAATTTGCAATATAATATATATTAGTTTGGGCATAAAACAGGTTTTTACACTTGCTGAACTGCTTTCTCGTCACATCATAATATTGCAGAAAGTGTCTATTTGGTGTTTACTGTCAAACTGGGCTTGTGATAGGCTGCCATCTAGTGGAAGTATAATATAGCACTGGCATTAGTATCATATTTACAGAAACATTTTAAGTGGTACAATCAACACACTTTTTTACAGAGAAAAATGTTCTGCTGCTATAAGGCTATATATATTTTTTTAATTCATAGAAATGTACCATATATGATAATATGTTTTTTATTTTAGAAAAAACAGTACCCTTGAGTACCCTCACAAAATTAAACTTTTCTGTTGATGATACATGTTTCATGATACAGATTTGCACTGTAACATGGGTCATAGGTAAAAATAGAAATATCAGTTTTATTGTCAATGTTTTAGATAGCAATTATATCATTTTAGGGAACATTCTCTGAACATAGTCATTTTTCACAGCAATTTTTGAAGTTACAAATGAGTCAAAATTGTCATTTATTTAAACATGATTTGTTTTCTCACTAATATTGACCACACACGGCACTGTGATAGTACACCCCTAAGTGGAAATGTCCAAATTGGGCCCAAAGTGTCAATATTTTGTGTGGACATCATTATTTTCCAGCACTGCCTTAACCCTCTTTGGCATGGAGTTCACCAGAGCTTCACAGGTTGCCACTGGAGTCCTCTTCCACTGCTCCATGACTACATCAAGGAGCTGGTGGATGTTAGAGACCTTGCACTCCCCCACCTTCCGTTTGAGGATGCCCCACAGAACCTCAATAGGGTTTAGGTCTGGAGACATGCTTGGCCAGTCCATTACCTTTACCCTCAGCTTCTTTAGCAAGGCAGTGGTCATCTTGGAGGTGTGTTAGGGGTCGTTATCATGTTGGAATACTCCTCCGAAGGGAAATGATCCTGCTCTGCTTCAGTATGTCACAGTACATGTTGGCATTCATGGTTCCCTCAATGAACTGTAGCTCCCCAGTGCCGGCAGCACTCATGCAGGCCCAGACCATGACACTCCCACCACCATGCTTGACTGTAGGCAAGACACACTTGTCTTTGTACTCCTCACCTGGTTGCTGAAACACATGCTTGACACCATCTGAACCAAATAAGTTTATCTTGGTCTAATCGGACCACAGGACATGGTTCCAGCAATCCATGTCCTTAGTCTGCTTGTCTTCGGCAAACTGTTTGCGGGCTTTCTTGTGCATCATCTTTAGAAGAGGCTTCCTTCTGGGATGACAGCCATGCAGACCAATTTGATGCAGTGTGCAGTGTATGGTCTGAGCACTGACAGGCTGACCCCCCCCACCCCTTCAACCTCTGCAGCAATGCTGGCAGCACTCATACGTCTATTTCCCAAAGACAACCTCTGGATATGATGCTGAGCACGTGCACTCAACTTCTTTGGCCGACCATGGCGAGGCCTGTTCTGAGTGGAACCTGTCCTGTGAAACCACTGTATGGTCTTGCCCACCGTGCTGCAGCTCAGTTCCAGGGTCTTGGCAATCTTCTTATAGCCTAGGACATCTTTATATAGATTAACAAAACAGAGTGCAAAAAAGAACAATCTAAAAGTGGAGTTTTAATTCACATCCAGCTTCAACAGTTTAAAAACACACGTACAAAAGTATATAAAAAACAAGCTTATCTCTCCCAGCGATCCTGTCGCTGATACAGGATTATCAGTCCTCCTCCTCCGTACTCCCTGCGTGCCCTTGATCTCCAAGGCACTTCTATTCTTTCCGGGAATTCACCTCTTTTATATTTCCCAACAGCGACAACCGGACTTGCTATTGCTACGCTGAATCTCAGCCGTAACAAACAGCACCAGCAACAATACAATATTTCATATGAAACAACATGTAGTTTTAGCCAACGCGTATCGCGGGCTTTTCTGTCCGCTTCCTCAGGGCTTACAGGCTACATCATTTCACCGGTCTAAATGTACTCGCATCACATCCGGTAAGTGTGATGCGAAGTCCAATAACGGAGTATAACTTTAACCCTTTATGGCCCTTTTTATTATTGTTTTTATTACACTTCCAAATAAAAAACTCTTATAATCCCTATTACAATACTACTAAACCTAATATACTCCTACTAAATCCGCCCTCTAACCACCTATGTCTATATATTCACATAATGATGAATGACAATTTGATTGAATGCTATTAATATAAAATAGAATATTATATAAAATATTATAAAATAAAAATGATTCGCTTATGTCATAAACTTATACATGGCTCTTGTTATTACTCATATTAATGGGATCATTAGCATTTTAATCATTGGACTAAAATAGAATCTCATACTATTTGCCCTACCCAGCCGATGGTCTGTCTGTGGACCCCAAGCATTCTCCACATAAATCAATACCACCACTGATACATAAAAAATCCAAAAATCGAGAAATCAAATAAACGCTGCCAAATCCAGATCCACATTCAAGCCATCTGGCTGTTGGGTTTTTAATAGATATATCCAAAATGTCTCTCTCTGTCTTAACTTTAGTAACCTATCTCCTCCTCTTCTATCTGCTTTCACTTGTTCTATTGCCATTACCGTCATTTCTTCCTCTCTACATTCTGGAGATTCCAGGAAATGCCTAGGGACACTATGGGTATCAATTTTATTCTTGATATTCCTTAAATGTTCTCCAAATCTAACCCCCACTTTACGCTTAGTCCTCCCTACATACTGTTTACCGCACTTGCATGCAAGAAGGTACACTACGAATTCTGAATTACAATTGAGAAACTGTTTTACCTGATATTTCTTGCCTGTAATAGTGGAGACAAACACATCCTTTTGTTCCTCCTTTTTAAAAGGATAATGTATACATGTGGCACATCCTCTCCTACCACACCTATACATTCCTTTGCCCATCTTTAGAAACTGGCTTCTATTTTCACTAACCTCTCTCTTCTTAGTATTACATTTCTTAAAGGTATCACTTGGCGCAACAAGTTGTTTAATATTTATGTTGCGCCTATATGAAACCTTTGGTCTTTCTCCTACTACTGGACCCAATATTGGGTCCTCTTTTAATATATGCCAATGTTTTTTCAAAATTTTTTCTATTTGGGGGGCTTTTTGATTAAAAGTTGTAGTAAAAAAGGGGAACCATTTCTCTGTACTTCTCCTTTTTTCTTTATATTTTATAAGTTCACTTCTTGGTATATTTTTTATCTTATTTTCTGCTTTATCTAACAATTGGCTGTTATACCCTTTTGCAAGAAATTTATTTCTAACCACCAATGCTTCTTCCTGAAAATCTTCCTCTTTACTACAGTTTCTCCTCACCCTCCGCAACTGTCCGTAACAGATGTTCTCTTTCCATCTCCTATGATGTCCACTTTCAAAATGTAGATACCCATTACTATCTACGGCCTTTCTAAAAAATTTTTTATATATGTCTGCACCTTCACTACATAAAATCAAATCTAAAAATTCAATTTCTTCCACATTTGTATTAATCGTAAAAGACAGATTAAATTCATTATTATTTATGTATCCATAAAAATCTTGAAGATCCTGTTCAGTCCCTTCCCATATCATCAAAATGTCATCTATATATCTCTTATAAAACACTATATGCTTTAAAAATGGGTTATTTTTCCAAATAGCCTCTGCTTCCCATCTACCCATGTATAAGTTAGCAAACGATGGGGCAAATGCACACCCCATTGCTGTACCTGTAATCTGACTATAAATATCATCATGAAATAAAAAATAATTATGCCCTAACACAAAATATACTGCATCAGCCAATAATTGGATCTGTATATCCGGTAATACTCCATCATTTTCTAAAAAATACTTCATTGCCCGTACACCCTCTTCATGTGGGATTACAGTATATAATGAGGAAACATCACAAGTTAACCACCTATACGTCTCCTTCCATTCTATTTCCTTTAAACATTTAATTACCTGTACTGTATCTCTCAAGTATGAGGGCAATAAGGATACCAGCGGCTGTAGGTAGATATCTATGTATTTGGACAGATTGTCTGTCATAGACCCAATCCCTGATACTATTGGGCGACCCTGAGGTCTTTTCGGGTCTTTATGTATCTTTGGAAGATAGTAAAAAATAGGTATTTTACTATTCTCATTATACAAAAACTCAAACTCATCTTTCGTCACTATACCATCAATCTTTGCTCTTACTAATAACCTTCGTAATTCTTCCAGATACTTTCTTGTAGGATTACTATTTAATTTTAAATATGTACCTTGATCTGACAACAATCTCTGCACTTCCTTTATATAATCTTCCATATCCAATATACATATACCACCCCCCTTATCCGCTTGTCTAATTACAATATCCTGATCTTCTTTCATCAATTTTAAGGCTTCTCGCTCTCTTAAATCCAAATTATATTGGACCTTTTTATCTCTCTGACACATTTTTTCTATATCCTTCATAATTAGTTTTTCAAATACTTTGATGTATTCTCCTTGATGTTGTACCGGATAAAAACTAGATTTTTTCTTGGATCCACTCAGTATAGGAGTGCACTCTACAGGGTTATAGTCATCATCTAGTGCTTCCAATCTTCTAACCCCATATACATCCGCTATAGAATTAATACTTGTTTGTGTATGTATTTCTGTCTCTTTATCCAAATAAAAACGTTTTACTGTTAAGGATCTAATATATTTCTTTGCATCAATGAACGTTTCAAACGGATTAGGCTGTTGTACCGGAGCAAAAGATAAACCTTTTGCTAATACTTGTGCCTCATCCCCTGTAACGTCCCACGAAGACAAATTAAATATTCCTCCCTCACTACAACCTTTATTTTCTCCTTTCTTAATACTTTCGCTACATTGCCTTGAATCTCTCCCTCGTCCTCCTCTACATCCTCTTCTTGTCTTATGGATCTTTTCTTTCCTTTCTGTATACTCTCTCTTTCTATCTGTATCTGCTTTAAACGGGGAACTCCTGACCTGCCTTCCTCTAAAAAAGAAGAAGAAGAACATCCTGGTACTTCCTCCAAAAACTCTACCTCAATATTTTGATCTTGTATAGTTCTATTTTCTTTCTCAACTGGAACTCGCATATTTTCACTGTTCTTTTGTTTGGTCAAGTATACACTCCCCTCAGGCTAGTACACTATATTTAAAAATCTTCCAGTTCTTCTATCTCTAGGAAACTTAATCCTATCCCTCTTTTTCACTTTTGTTGAGGAGGTACTCTCTCTTCCTGTAGCTTGTCGAGCATTCTCACTATGGTTGTATGAGTATCTATATGCACTTCTATCCACTTCCCTTCTCTTCACAAAATTCCTCAGTTGTCCTCCCTGTCTAGATTTCTGTTCTATCTGATCTCTCTGAAATGTTTTCTTTTTAGTGTGAATAATATTCTGCTCTAAATTGTTAATCTTTTTGGAAATGTTATCTTGTAACTTCTTTGTTGTTTCAGTAACCTCAATATCTTTCAATCTCTTTTCAATTCCATCAATCTCCTGACGTGTCTTATCTAAACTTTCCTCTCTATATTTTATTAACAACTTGATTAATTTTTTAGAGCATTCCTCAAGAATCTGTTCCCAATCTGTAAGGAACGCAATATCCTCGGTCTCAAATGTAGGGCTCTTATATATACACAAACCTCTTGGGATTATATCATGTTTCAAATAATTCTCCAGAGATATTAGATCGTACCAATCTCTGGTCTCCCTTTCTAAACATTTTCCAAAGACCTATACAGGTTAATGGGATCAACCTGTGCCTTATATACTACCTTTTCTTGGGTTAAATCAAAAAGTCTTGATCTATTAGACCTTAATATTTTATAATCCATCACTATGGTCTCTCTTCCCCCTCTTTCAAACAGAGCTGCCAATCTTCAAGAAAGGATATATATCACAGGAAAAACTGTATAAAAATCCAGAAAATCCTGTATACCCCTAAATACACTCACCAAACTGTTATGGCGCTCTATGAAGTGGGGGTTAAGTCTCCATAGGACCTAAAAACAATATAGTGAAAGCTACTAACCACCCTCTCCAAAAATTAACCCAATACAATATAACAAAAGGGAAAACTATACCTGCTCAATATCACTACAGACAAAGAGCTAGGTATATATATAAATCAAAAATAATCTCTAAGAGATGCACTACCCTCTCAATGTCACTACAGGCAAAGAGTTTGGGAATGCATTAAAGAGTCTATAAGAGTCTTTTACTCCTCCACTGGTCTTATCTCGTCCGAGGCTGTAACAATGTAGCTCTGTTCTTTCTCCACTAATAGAACTGTAATGATGCTGCTCATTTAATGGCTTCTTGTAACCACCACCCTCACGGGATCTGCATACATGAACAAAACAGAGCGCAAAAAAGAACAATCTAAAAGTGGAGTTTTAATTCACATACAGCTTCAACAGTTTAAAAACACACGTACAAAAGTATATAAAAAACAAGCTTATCTCTCCCAGCGATCCTGTCACTGATAGAGGATTATCAGTCCTCCTCCTCCGTACTCCCTGCATGCCCTTGATCTCCAAGGCACTTCTATTCTTTCCGGGAATTCACCTCTTTTATATTTCCCAACAGCGACAACCGGACTTGCTATTGCTACGCTGAATCTCAGCCGTAACAAACAGCACCAGCAACAATACAATATTTCATATGAAACAACATGTAGTTTTAGCCAACGCGTATCGCGGGCTTTTCTGTCAGCTTCCTCAGGGCTTACAGGCTACATCATTTCACCGGTCTAAATGTACTCGCATCACATCCGGTAAGTGTGATGCGAAGTCCAATAACGGAGTATAACTTTAACCCTTTATGGCCCTTTTTATTATTGTCTTTATTACACTTCCAAATAAAAAACTCTTATAATCCCTATTACAATACTACTAAACCTAATATACTCCTACTAAATCCGCCCTCTAACCACCTATGTCTATATATTCACATAATGATGAATGACAATTTGATTGAATGCTATTAATATAAAATAGAATATTATATAAAATATTATAAAATAAAAATGATTCGCTTATGTCATAAACTTATACATGGCTCTTGTTATTACTCATATTAATGGGATCATTAGCATTTTAATCATTGGACTAAAATAGAATCTCATACTATTTGCCCTACCCAGCCGATGGTCTGTCTGTGGACCCCAAGCATTCTCCACATAAATCAATACCACCACTGATACATAAAAAATCCAAAAATCGAGAAATCAAATAAACGCTGCCAAATCCAGATCCACATTCAAGCCATCTGGCTGTTGGGTTTTTAATAGATATATCCAAAATGTCTCTCTCTGTCTTAACTTTAGTAACCTATCTCCTCCTCTTCTATCTGCTTTCACTTGTTCTATTGCCATTACCGTCATTTCTTCCTCTCTACATTCTGGAGATTCCAGGAAATGCCTAGGGACACTATGGGTATCAATTTTATTCTTGATATTCCTTAAATGTTCTCCAAATCTAACCCCCACTTTACTCTTAGTCCTCTTTATATAGAGTTTTTTGCCATGAGGTGCCATGTTGAACTTCCAGTGACCAGTATGAGAGAGTGTGAGAGCCATAACACCAAATTTAACACACCTGCTCCCCATTCACACCTGAGACCTTGTAACACTAACGAGTCACATGACACCGGGGAGGGAAAATGGCTAATTGGGCCCGATTTGGACATTTCCACTTAGGGGTATACTCACTTTTGTTGCCAAGGTTTAGACATTAATGGCTGTGTGTTGAGTTATTTTGAGGGGGACAGCAAATTTACAGAGTTATACAGGCTGTACACTCACTACTTTACATTGCAGAAGAGTGTAATTTCTTCAGTGTTGTCACATGAACGATAAAATAAAAATATTTACAAAACTGTGAGGGGTGTACTCACTTATGTGAGATACTGTATCTATTAAATCAGGTAATAATTCTGGCGACTAGCGCTACTAAGCAGCTAGTCGCCAGAAGGGGACTTAGTTAAGCTAAACATTTTGTGACATGGTAGTTCCACTTTAATTGGGATTTTTAACTTTCTAAATGCATTGTAGACCTCTTTAAATTTCAAGGGGTTTTAAGACCCCCCCCCAAAATAAATAAATAAATAAATATATATATATATATATAAATTTGGTGGATTTCTATTTGTGCTCTGCATTGCAGCTGTATAGCCACTCAATCTTTATTCTTTTAGTCCATTCATGTTTCATCATATAAATTAAAGAATTATCTTATTTTATATGTGTCATAAATATTTAGGGATTTAGAGAAATGCTCCAGACTTTCACATCCAAATTTCAAAATGTGGAAATTGTTCTGGATACTGAAAATTGTACCAGATGATGTTTTAGGTGATATTGTCAGTTGAAACTTATTATCAACTGTTAACCATTTAAGTGTCAGGGGGGTACGCAACATATTGCAAAGTAATGTGTTGCATATCCCTCTGGCACTCAAAGGGTTAAACAGTTTTAGGGTGCAACAGTCACTTTAAAGCAACTGACACGATTAAAATTTTATACAAATCTAAAAAATACCTGTTTATATGTTAGCAAAGAAGCTGCCAAAGAGATGTGAAAGGCATTGCTATATATTGCACACATACATGGTACGCAGCAAGTAAAGGTGCACTTTGGCTGGATAGGACCACACAGTGAGAGGATCAGGTGAGCTAGAGGAAGTCACTTGTGGCTGCTGTGTGTGCAGGGGTCTGAACAGCATAACAATGAAAATGCTAATGGCTTACATAAAATGTTAAAAAATAAAACACATCTAACACAACTTATATGTAATTTGCAATATGTTTTAATATTGCCTAAATTGTTTCAATATATCAGTTCCACAACCAGTTGAATCCAGGCAAACCTGCCTGGAGCTCATTGCCAGTGAGAAATTTGTTGCTGTGTGACCTGAGTTCACTGAGTTCTATTCAGTGCTAAGGAATCGGATGCATTAAATTGATTGTGACTGAAAGCCAAGTCAGATTGGATTGGATGGTTGGAAATTTTCATCTCAATAGCTAAACAGGCACAAAATGGAACTACCCGCTGAGCAGGAAAATTCTTGTGAAAAGTGAAGATTTTCTTTTTTTCTGTCTTGCTCATTGCATTTAAATCAATGGTAAGACTGAATTTCACGCCCACGTGTCAAGTTTCCCTTCTTTTCTGTCAGACATGATATAAAAGGGGTGTCAGGTTCCTGTAGAAAGTCATTCTATGTTTGTTAGAGAAAAAGAAAGCAGAAAAAGTTTGAGGTAGAGAAGACAGGAAAATAAAGCAAAGTTGGAATATAGTTTATGGATTCTTGTAGGCCAGAAATTTGTTATCTGGTGAATCTGGGGGCATTCTGGGAGTGTGAAGGGAGAAAAGAGATTTACCCAAAATACCCCGAAACAGACAGGCCGATGTGATCCATGTTCCTTCCTGATCTGGCAGTTATATAGGAGAGTCTGGGGTGTGAGAAGGGAGCAAAGAAAATATACCCCAAATAATGCAACACTTTGTGTGACTGAGAAGATGCAGGTAGCTGTGATCCAAGTTCCTTTCTGCTGGCTGTGATAGTGAAGTCTGGGGGTGTAACAAGGGAGCAAAGGAGATTTACCCCAAATACCCCCAAATTGTGTGTGACTGACTGGGAAGACACAGCCAGCTGTGATCCAAGTTCCTTCCTGATTTGATTATTATCTCTATGTTCTAGGAGAAGAAGCAGCTGAACAGGGAGTGTATTTATTTATTTTATTTTTTTGTCGACAGTGACAGAAAAAAACGTAAAATATTTTTTTGACTGATTGCTGAGAAGACAGGATAGGAGACAGGGACCCTGACATGAGCTGTGACTCTAGCAGACTGATACTAGATTATTTTGTAGGCAAGACATCAATCAATTCTATTGTGTAAAAAAATACACAATAGTTTAATAATGTCCAGCAAATGTACTAGAGGATTAGGAGCAGCACAAGGACTTGTTAGAAAAGAGGTATTCCAAAGAATGACTGCATCCATGGTTGCTCCAGCATTTGCAATAAATTATGATGATCCACTATATCCTGGGGAGTCAGATTGTCAAAGTCCCATAAAATGTTCCACCACTAATAATATTAATGAACCATCTAAGAACACTGAAGAACACTTAAGACAATGGTGAGTTGCATTCTAGTGTTGATGGAAGAATGTGTAGCAGTTCAACTAATCTGCTGCATGTGACACAAACAAGTGCAACACCCCTCCTGAAAGAAGTAGAAAAGTTTTGAAAATCCACGTAAGGGAAAAAGTAAAAAGAAATTGTTTGAGACTTCAAAAAGCCTATAGGAATATTAAAGAAGTAGAAAAGAAATGGTGGGCAATGTCAAGGATGACCTAATTACTGATGATGATGTTGATCTAGAGCATATCGCTCCAGCATCCTTGTCTTCTTCAGATACAGATGAAGTTGAGAGTAAGAGAGATGATGACCTGGTCAGAAAATTAGCTGAAAGTCACAGCCTCTTCCACCACCAAAAAGGAGCATTGTGTCTGTTTATAAACTGAGAAATCAAAAGGAAAGTCTGACCCTGGACAAGTAAAGATTAAAAAAAATACACAAAAATCCTGTCAGTCATCATCAGCATTGTCAACGCTTCCAAGTACAACCCCCACTCAGCCACACACACTAGTGTTGAGTATCCAGCAGCAACACAAGTTATCAATAACCATAATCTTAGCTATGGTGAGTGCCTCTGCTGATGTTGGTAGTGCAGCACCTGTGACACCAATTAGTAGCACACTTGCAGTAAAATCTAGCCCCAGTAGTAGAAGCCCTCAGGAAACCCCTCAGTCTATGAAGTCCAGAGTATGGAGATACTTCACTCAAGATCTATCCAAAAACTAAACATGTTACAATTCTTTGTCTGTGAAAGAAGCATGTAATCAGGGAAAATGGGCTCACATCTAGGCACATATTCACTGAGATCACGCCTGAAGCACAACCACAGGTCTAACTGGGAGACACATCAACATCTCAGAGATGCCACAACTAACAAAAGCAGAATCACTCCTAAAAGTTCTCGAGCCTCTGGAGTACATAATACAAGTTGATGTGTCAGAGAGTATGCTAAGATTTCATTAATTTGAGATAACACCTTTGGCTCCTACTCCTAGTAGGAGATGATGAGAGTTGTATAGTACACACATATGCCACTGCAGCAACCCCAACCATCTCCACAAGTCATGTTGTTAAAGCAATAAACTTACAAAGTTCTACTGTTGTACTATGAACATCTGCTTCTGACAACTCAGTAGCAGCAAACTCCTGTATGTCACTGATGCCATCAACATTTGCATTACTTTTTCCCATATTTTATTGCTTTCTGCCCAAAATACCCCCATACTCTCCTCCACACCAGGTGCTCCAACATTACCCTCACTCTCATCACCACTACCACCAGTCTCTTGCTGCTCTTTAGGACTGGTTGGGAATGATAAGTGTGACAGAGGGTTCCCTGCTGTCATCCTTGCCATCTCCCCAAAAGAAGCTGTACTGGTAGCAGTAGCAGCAGGCCCAGGTAGCTGACGTGTGCTAATGTTCATACAGCTAGCCAGTTCTACCTTCTTCAGAATGACTTCCCAGAGTGACAATGCTGGGCGAATGGGAATTATTGGGTCGGGGGTATGTGGAGTCCTTTTACAGATGGTTCTGCTGACTTCCTCTTCCACCTTTTGTATTTTTTTCTTCTATGTCTCTCTCTGCCTGCTTCTAGTCTTTTTCTCTACTAAACTATACCATGTTGCATGGTGGGAAATTTTGGGTTTGTGTAGTATGTAGATGGAAGGTTTCACCGACATTGGAAGACACTGATAAGAAATTAAACCATTCTCTTGGGAAATTCTGCGGTGTTAGTGAAACTGCAGACAATCTATGGGTTTCTCTGTGGTGGGAATTCCTGTGGGAAAAGTGGAATATCATGCTTTTTGCAAAAATCCCTGCAGGAGGATAAAATGAACTTAAAATCAAAACGGTATATTCTATGTATTAAAAAACAGCAAAATATAAGCTATAAGATTCAACTATCTATTATATCATAAAAGGCCCAAAAGCATTGTATGCTTTTTCAATTCTATCTTCATGGATTGTGCTTAGATAAAACAAATGGTTCTCATTGTAGAGAACCACAATCAATGATTAGAGCTCATGTATAGAATGCAATTATAAAACAATAGTCTTTTGGTTGTGGCTGTTGCCTTTGAGTGTCAGAGAGGTATCCAATGTAACCATGTTTGAGCTGTAATAGCTTTTACATAAAAACTCACCCATCAGAGCAACAGTGACTACTCAATAGGACAATGTCTATGACTTACATTTTTCATTAAAAAGTTACTGCTCATTTAATGCTGTTATTGAAAAGCAATGGATTGTAGACCTCACTAGTACTCATGGAGTCAAAGTGTAACAAATCACAAATATTGTAGAAACATCTTCAGTTTATTGTACTTTTAGTTTATTATTTTTACCTCTATAATGGTTAACTTCTAGGCAATAGTTTACTATTCAACTTTCAAAAGAGATAAACTAGCTGATCCTACATTCTGACTTTCAGCATGTCTTATATGACACCTTCTGAGCAGTGCCCTGATTCATGACAAGTCTAGTCACAAAGATAAATCTGTGAAGACAAGAATAATATTATTCGTACCACTTCACTGTTGTTCTGTAGTCTTCTAAATTCATACAGAGGTGTCAGTGTGTGTTTAATAGAGGAATACATGTAATAGATGCCCTTGGCCTACACATCAACTATAATTACTATAAACGGAAAGACTTTTGAAGAAACAGAATTAAAAGGGTGCATAAAAGGAGAATAATTGTATAGAGGCAGATGACACGCTGACGTGTATGTATATATGTTTGAATCCACCATAACTGCTTATTCCTTTGCAAATTAATTTGCTTTAAAACCATGTGTCTGCACCTCTGGTTATGCACAATTGATTCGTGGCATACAGGCACATACACTCACCATCATTTAGACTTTTATGCAAGCAAGCCCTATACACCTTCCCTACAGGATGCACAGGAAAAGGGAAGTTATTTGGATTTCCTCTATGCCTTTTTATTTTATTTTGAAAAACAATGAGCGTAGGAACAGCATGGGCCCAAAAAAACAAAAGCTCCCACAAGGCCCATCTCTTGGCCCAAGCAGGGTAAAGAGGGGCAGTGTTGCCAAAAATGGCTTAATTAATAGGACTTAGGCAGACACAGCGTAAAAAATCAGTTAATGCTTTTATTTTAGAGCAAAGACATATTAGTACATTCGCTACTATATAATGAATAATTAAATACATGTCTGATAGATAGATAGATAGATAGACTGCATTGCTTTATGAAAGACTCTGACCTAAGAAGCTAATTTTGCTATTAGAATCAGTTATTTCTACAGGTACAGTTCCCCTTTAACCCAATCACTCCTCTGCATTGCCAACCGTCTGTCACATATTTATGTAAAAACATATAAAACACAGAACTATCATTACTTTTCTCTATACAATCACTGCACAAGTATGTTAACAAATCCACTATCACACCACTGTCAAGGTTTGGCTGAGCTGCTCTAACTCTGCTGCTTGATTCTACTGTCTGAGCTTATCCAGTGGTCTGTTATCCATTACTGCTGACTTCCCTTTGCTGAATCAGGCTGAATCAGCTGACCTCTCTATGTTTGCTCACCTGACTGCTATCAGCCAACCCTCCCAGGGTATTTAAAGCAGATTGGCTCACTACCTGATTGCTCTTGTGTTTGCTTCTGGCTGCAAGAACGTTCTGTTGCGTTCCTGATTTCCTGTGCATGACCTGGCTTCCTCTGAGTCCCTGCTGGTTCCTGACTCCTGGCTTGTTCCTGACATCGCTGATCTCTGTATTCCTGACCCCGGCTTGACTGAGTGCCTGTCTTGGTTCCTGAACCCGACTTGTCTTTTGGTTTACGCTTCTGGATCACAATTTTGCTTTGTTTGCTTTTGTTATTTTAATGAAGGTGTTTTGCACATTACATTTTTGTCTCTGAGACTCCTTCTGGGTGCTGTTTTGTACCTAGTAACCTCCGTACCAAGGTACTTTCCACATACCATAATACGAAGTCTGCAGGGCATCCCTGTAAGAACCAGCTTCTCTGGTCGGTTCCTGTCTTTTCTGGTGGCCAGAACTTAACAAAGATATTGCTGCCTTTGTCGCTTCCTGTCCAGACTGTGCGCAGACCAAATAACCCCGTCACCTTCCAGTGGGCCTTCTCCAACCCATACCCAATGAGGAGAAGCCATAGTCACACCTTGCCATGGACTTCATAGTTGACCTCCCTTTGTCTAATGGTAACACAGTCATCCTCATGGTCGCTGACCGGTTTTCTAAAATGTTTCATTGCGTACCTTTCAAAAAACTCCCATCCACTAAAGCGTTTGCTACGGTCTTTGTCAAAGAGGTCTATCGGCTACACAGGGTTCCTTAAAGTCATAGCCTCCGACTTGAGTAGCCGGTTTGTCTGGAGATTGCGGAGGGTCTTCTGTGCGCAACTAGGTATCCAGCTCTCCTTCTCCTCGGCCTATCACCCGCAATCGAATGGGGCCGCGGAAAGGGCTAATCAGGCCTTGGAGCAATTTCTGCAGTGCTACATCTCAGACCATCAGAATAATTGGTCGGACCTGCTACCTTGGGAGGAGTTTGCTCATAATAGTGCTGTCTCGGCTTCTACCTGGCACCCCCACTTCATGGTGAATTATGGGTATCAACCCTCCATGATTGCAAATTCGTTCTCTCCCCAGGGGATTCCAGCATTGGGGGATCATCTCCAGCTAATCAATTCCACATGGGTGCAGGTCCAAGAGTCATTGCGACACTCACAACAAGCCCAGGAGCTCCAGGCCAATTGTAAACACTTACCTGCACCCTCCTACCAGGTCGGGGAGAAGGTCTGGTTGTCCTCCAGAAATCTCCACCTCCGAATGCCCTCTCAGAAACTTGCTCCCCATTTTGTGGGGCCTTTCCTTATCCTCTGACGTGTGAACCCTGTGGCCCATGCCCTAGACCTCCCTCCTAATATGTGGATACACAATGTGTTCCATGTCTCGCTGCTGAATCCCCTGGTACGCAATCGTTTCACTATGGTCACTCCTTGACCCCATTTGATGCACGTTGACGGCCAGGAGCAGTTCGAGATCTGCTCCATAGTCGACTCTCATATGTTCCGAGGAAGGCTTTAATATTTGGTCTACTGAAAGGGGTATGGTCCAGAAGAGCGCTCATGGGTTCCAGCCAAAGACCTGCATGCCCCCACCCTCCTCTGTACTTTCCATGCATGCTTTCCGTATAAACCTGGTCCAGCCCTGCGGGGGGAGTCGTTGAGGGGGGTACTGTCAAGATTTGGCTGAGCTGCTCTAACTCTGCTGCTTGATTCTACTGTCTGAGCTTATCCAGTGCTCTGCTATCCATTACTGCTGCCTTCCCTTTGCTGAATCAGGCTGAATCAGCTGACCTCTCTGTGTTTGCTCACCTGACTGCTATCGTCCAACCCTCCCAGGATATTTAAAGCACCTTGGCTCACTTCCTGATTGCCCTTGTACTTGCTTCTGGCTGCAAGAGTTTTCTACTGCGTTCCTGATTTCCTGTGCATGACCTGGCTTCCTCTGATGTTCCTACTGGTTCTTGACTCCTGGCTTGTTCCTGACATCGCTGATCTCCGTTTCCTGACCCCGGCTTGGCTGAGTACCTGTCTTGGTTCCTGACTCCGGCTTGTCTTTTGGTTTACACTTCTGGATTACGATTTTGCTTTGTTTGCTTTTGTTATTTTAATAAAGGTTTTTAGCACTTTACATTTTTGTGTCTGTCTGATTCCTGGCCCCTAACAACCACATATTTAACGTATTACACTTAGAGGCATTTGGGTGCTGTTCCACCCTTCCCCATATAAAAGCATATATTTCCTGCCAGCAAATATCCCACTTCATCAAATCAGGGAGTCACTTGCCTTTCAACCCTAGCCTGGTGTGCAGAAATGTTTCCAGATGACGCTAAAAGGAAAAAATAGACTTTTTTTTACATTTCCACCCCTTTAAAAACTATGTAATGTCTTACTGTATTCATTAACTACTACTCCTCCAAGAACAATTATAGACTATTGGTATGGTTTGAAATATCTTTAGGGGTTCCAGAAGCAAAAATTACACCTACCTGTTTTCTTTTTTAAATGCACTGCATGCACTAAAATGGTCCTAACTATTAGAGAAATGAAGGAACGTTTGCAAGGAAAGGTATGCATGTCATACCATTTTGGAAAGTAGATATTCCCCTGCATCAAATGTGATTAACAAAATTATTTGTGAATCAGTTAAGTCCAATATCATAGTAGAAAAAGGGAAACCCAATAGCTATATCCTGTCTAATCTGCCCCCAACATCCATAATATGACTCTAATTCTACCTCTAGCTACAGAAGAAGTATCAATATCCTCATTTCCAGTTGGAATATCATATTGAGACAGGGATGCAATTCTGCTGACTGATGCAAGTGCATGAATTCTTTAAGTGGAATTTCTAACTGAGGCTCCCAGCCATGACCTATGTTACTGAGCAGGGATGGGTGCAAATTTTCACCTCAAACTGAAATTGGTGAATAATGGCAATTCCCGCTTGGTTAATAATTTCCTGCGAAAACTGCAATCTTTCCACTTTTTTCACCTTGCGCATTTCATTGAAATCAATGGGAACACTGAATCTACACAAAACATAGCAAATATTATTGTATTTCCCAAAGGCATAGTATAAAAGGGACACGAGGGTGCCTTTGTTGGTGGGGTGTGGAGAAAATCAGTTGAACAGGGAATGTTTTTTCAGGGGTTTTGTTTACTGGGATTGGGGAAAATTAATAAAAAAAGAAATCCTAAATGAAATTTAAAAAAAAAACGATAAGACATGGTATAAAAGGGGTATGAGGAGAAAGCCTGTGTTGGTGGGTGGAGTCTGGGGAATTAATCAGTTGAACAGGGAATTTGTTTTGGGGGGATTTCTTGACTGGTAATGGGGGGACAGTAAAAAATAAATAAATACAATAAAATAAGACATTTGTATGTAAAGTGATAGAGACAGGAACCCCCTGACCTAAGCTGCCACTGAGGTAGACGTGATAGAGTATTTTGTAGACAATGATTTGTTAGATTTGTTGTCAGAGGCCCAAACCCTGAAGAAATATTGATTTGTAGGACTTAGACTTGTTTGGCACCAGCCCTAAGGCTTATTTATTTTTTTGTAGGATTATGTTTTTTTTTTTAATTTTTTTTTTTTTTTTTTTTAAGCACAAGCCCTGAGAAAAAAATGCCCTGCAGGCCTTGTGACAGCAGGTTATGTCTTGTTGGCCAGTGGCCACTGGCCATTGTCAAATGCCCTGATATATATGCGGAATTTGCGACTGCTGTTCTTGCTACTGCTGAGTTGTTTAACCCATTTGCGTCCAATGATGTGCCCGGACCGTCACTGCTGTCTGGCACTTAAGGACCAGTAACGGTCCTGGCACGTCATGGAATTCAGGGATGTATGCTACACGGGGAGCCCTGAATCAGATTGTAAAATAAAAAAAAAATAAATAATGCCCCGTGGCCCTTAAGTTCCGGCCGCACGTGCAAACGCCGGTCCTTAAGCTTCAGGATGATGATTAGGCAGCTCAAAGGGAATGGAATCAATAACAGTAGTAACATGGGTGATGGATGATGAAGTTTCCACTAGCTCCAGTGATGTGCCTGAGACAATAGCAGCACAATAAGTAGACCCCAGTAGCCCCAGAAGTCAGTTTCAGTCAATCCCTGGCAGTTTTGCATATGTGATTACTGCTATAGCAAATCACGTGTGCAAGTAGAGCCATATGACAAAGGCAATGCCTTTCTCCATCTTGCGCTGAATGTGAGGCAGAGAGAGAGACAGAGAGCATACCTCCCAACATTTCAAATGACCAAAGAGGAATACTTTTTTGTTTTCAGTGATGTTGCAGGGAGTGTGACTGGTGGTCAGGGCCTTACCCAGATTTTTTTACAATTTTTTTTATACTTAAGGACCTATTGACATTCCTTTATGAATAAACTGAATAAATTATTTAGAACTAAACCAGATAATTGTATTTACACAGACTAATTTATAAAAACATATACTGAAATGTAAGCCTTTATCCAGAACATTACAGAGCCATGCGTTATACATCCCTAGGGAGCTAGGGAGCAATATGATATACTTATATACACACTGCACATTCTGATTTACTAAATAGAGAGACACTAGGGTAGTAAGAAGGGACATGGATTTGTGTGACAAGGAAGGACTGTCCCTCCTTAAAAGGGACACTTGGAAGGTAAAAGAAAGTGTTCATACATTGTATCAAGTCCCTGTTAAAAGTTGTACTAATTGTGTGCAAATCCTCACAGGAAAACCTATGAAAGAATGTTTTTTATTTAAATGTATATCTTTTTCTATATTAAATATGGTATTTAATTTGTGTTGGCGTACTAAATGACTTGGAAAGAAAAAATGGTTGAACTAAAAAGCCAAAATTACCCTTTCCCTCTAATATAAAAATGCCCTTGTCACCAAGGGATTAACAAAGGTCTTCTTTAAATGAGTATGTGCCACATTGTCATGCTTTTGTAATGCAATAACCATCCATTTATATCTAGTGTACTGCACTTAGATGCTTTTTCATACTGTTCAATTTCTCTGTTGTCACGACTGAAATGACCTAATCCTCCTACCTTGTCTCTCAGACTCTGCTTACCTTCACTAAATCTGCCCTTTATCACTTTACCCAATTCCCATTTGTAACCAACACTATCATCCTCACCACCTCTCAACTAAATAAACCCATTTCATCTCATATTTGATGCTAAAGTATGATGTTTAAAGTGGAAATGTTGCCTTATAACTAATAGATGCTTTAAAAAAATCACCTATGTGTAGTAGCAATATTAAAAACTGATTTTATGTAGTTACTTTATTTGTATGTAGGTTGTATTCATGCTAATTTACCAGTTTTCAACAGCAAGCCATCCATAAACTAGCTACCTTTCCCTTCTCCATTTCTTCCCCACTCCCTCTCCCCTCTACTATGTAAATTAAATGGTAGTATCTAGAAAGATAAAATACACACAACCCCAATGTAATGGAGAGAGAGGCTGGTCACTTACTCTCCTCTATTATAGTGGCTTTAGATTATTCATAAATCAGCAGGTGGGTACCTTGAATCAATTCCCTTTTGTATGTTTATTTTACTTCTTGGTAATGCTCATTGGGTTCATTGGGACCCCTCTCTACCCCTGCTGCTAGAGCTGAATTACAGGGAGAGAAAGGAATCTGGGATGCCTATCTGAATGTGTATTTAAGCAGTGGTTCCTAGACAACATCATTCAGCTTTATGGGGAAACACTTCCCCCACTGATTCATATAGGGAAAAAATCCCCCAAAATGTTTATTGTCTAAGCACAAGCACACTTTCATAGATATACATCACCTTACGGTGTTTCCAGGAAGTCCAATTATAACACCAGGATGTCACCAAGTCACTCAAACTTACATTAACTGGAAAAGGCACTTACTATTAAAATGAAAACAATGAAGCTGTAAAACTGTTTTCACTGTATAAATAATAAAAGAACACATTTAGGAATTAGAGGAACAGCATGCTTCTCATGGGGCTAGGAGTAACCACAGAATAACAAAGGTATTTTATTTAGGAGGCTGTTTTTAAGCAGAATACTGGAAAACGACTATACAAGATAATACTTTGGGGAAGATGTAATAATAGATACTAAACGTGTAAGTACACATTTTTAGCACTTTTACACTGCATTAAAGGGATAGTAAAGTTTCACAATAAAAGCAGCTCCAATTAATCTTCATAGTATTTGGGCCATGGAGAGTGTTATTTTGATACTGTCAGAGTTGTAGTTCAAGAGTAATTGAATGATAAATTATCCCCCTCCTGCCCCTTTTACTGATGTAACACTGCTCACCTTAAAGCAACAAGACTGTCCAGATGAATCACAGAGATGGACAGTCTTCAGTGAGCATAAGGGAAAAACCTGTCAAGTGGGCAGGGTTTTCTTTATGATGACAGTAAGAAGACTGTTCCTTACTGTGAGCTGCCTGGTCCAAGGACCAGATTCCACATCTGAGGGGAGGTGGCTTACACTAGTTAAAGGGGGAGGGGGATACTTTATCATTCAATTACTCTTGAACTACAACTCTGACAGTATTGAAATAACAATCTCCATGGTCCAAATACTATGAAGATTAATTGGAGCTGATGTTTTGTGAAACATAACTATCCCTTTAAGTATGAGTTTTAACAATTGTCAGAGATCCCCTTTCTTGCTCTGTTTGCTAAATGAGGGCCAGTTTATTGTTTAGTGTAACTATGCAAACAATATATTTTTTTAAATGGGTATAATGTTTTTTTTTGGTGAGGGTCATATGTAAATATGTATCCCCTATTTTTATTTAGATAAGATATTATAATATGAGAAAATAAAATTTTATGTGAGAGGTACAGGTTGTCAGTAACAACCTGCCTCCTCCCTCTGAGGCATGCAATGAAGCATACACCCCTTTCGTTAAGTGTGAACCATATGTATAGACACAAGGCTCACCGTTAGGTTAGCCCATTCAAGATCTTACTATTGAGAAGTAGTGATGATCGAGCACCCCAATGCTCGGGTGTTCGGGTGCTCTGGCCGAGCACCCCCGGAGGCTCGAGTGCTCGGCCGAGCACCCGAGCCCCATTGAAGTCAAAGGGAGGACTCGAGCGTAACACCAGGCACCCCCTGCTCTGATGAGGGGAGGGTGCCTGGTCCATAGGAAAAGGGCAGAAAATGATGGAAACACCACAGAAATGGTTCAGGGACAGCATAGGGAGGATGTCTGGATGCATCTTGGACTCCAACATCGCTGCTGGGAACGATGTTTCGCCCGTAGTACGCCATTTTTACAGACTGACCGTAAAACACACAAAAAGGAAGATAAAAACGACTTTAGGTGAAAAATTGTTACCAAACAGTATTTGCTGTATATTTACTTGTATATCATCTGCAAATTCTGCAAAAAATTTCATCGATTTTTCGGAACTGGGGCCATGATTAAGAGGGAAACGTGCGCAGAGGCAAATTCTGCAAAAAATTTCCTCGATTTTTCGGAACTGGGGCCATGATTAAGAGGGAAACGTGCGCAGAGGCAAATTCTGCAAAAAATGTCCTCGATTTTTTGGAACTGGGGCCATGATTAAGAGGGAAATGTGCGCAGAGGCAAATTCTCCCAAAAATGTCCTCGATTTTTCTGAACTGGGGCCATGATTAAGAGGGAAACGTGCGCTGAGCCGACCATCTAAAACATTATGGGTGAGGGTCTGCTGCGGAGCTGACCATCCTAAACATTATATGCGAAGGCCCGCTAGTGAGCTGACGCTATAAAACATTATATGAGAGGGCCCGCTAGAGAGCTGACCCAATAAAACATTATATGAGAAGGCCCGCTGGTGAGCTGACCTATACAAAAATTGTCAAACAGCGCCCGCTGGTGAGCTGGCCCTATATAAAAATTATATCACAGGGCCCGCTGGTGAGCTGGCCCTATATAAAAATTATATCCCAGGGTATATGGAAGAGAGTCAACCATATACCCATTTTTTGGGTGGAAGGGGTGAATGGGAATACAGAGTATTCCCATCATTGTAAATAACATATCTAAAGTGACTTTATGTTCCCCCGGGGCTTTCCTCCAGTGGAGTGGAGAAGTCAGGGGAAATCCAGGCCTTGTTCATTTTTATAAGTGTCAACCTATCAGCATTTTCGGTGGAAAGGCGGATACGCTTATCTGTTATGATGCCACCAGCAGCACTAAATACCCGCTCAGACAGAACGCTGGCGGCAGGGCAGGCCAGCACCTCCAAGGCGTAGAGTGCCAGTTCATACCACGTGTCCAGCTTGGACACCCAGTAGTTGTAAGGCACAGAGGGATCATTGAGGACGCTGACACGGTCTGCTACGTACTCCTTCACCATCTTCCAAAACTTTTCCCACCTTGTGACACTAGGCTGCGCATCAGGGTGAGGGTGCTGGCGGGGTGTCATGAAGGTGTCCCACGCCTTGGAGAGTGTTGCCCTGCCTTTGTCGGAACTGCTGTGTGCTCCCCTTTTCTCCCCTTCTCGGTTGGCCAAGGTAGCACGTACTCTGCCGCCAGCGTTGTCAGATGGAAAATTTTGGAGCAATTTTTCAACAAGAACCTTCTAGTATTGCACCATTTTGCTTGTCCTCTCCACCGGAGGAATGAGAGATGAGAAATTATTTTTGTAGCAGGGGTCCAGAAGGGTGAACACCCAGTAATCCGTGTTGTCTAAAATGCGTATAACGCGTGGGTCACGGGAAAGGCAGCCTAACATAAAGTCAGCCATGTGTGCCAGAGTACCAACAGGCAAGATTTCGCTGTCCTCACCAGGAGGATGACTCTCAATCTCCTCATCCTCTTCCTCCTCTTCTGCCCACCCACACTGAAGAGATGGAACTAAAGTTCCATGGCTACCCTCTGTAGCGGAGGCAACCGTGTCTTCCTCCTCCTCCTCCTCCTCCGCCTCCTCCAATTGTCGCTGAGAAGACGAAGTGAGGGTGCTCTGGCTATCACCTTGTGTAAGCTCTTCCTCCTGCATTTCCACCTCTTCCACATGCAAAGCGTCGGTTTTAATTGTGAGCAGCGAGCGTTTCAGTAGACACAGAAGTGGGATGGTTACACTGATAATAGCGTTATCGCCGCTCACCATCTGTGTCGATTCCTCAAAATTGCGTAAAACCTCACAGAGGTCTGACATCCATTCCCACTCCTCACTTCTGATTAGAGGAAGTTGAACGGAGAGGCGACGACCGTGTAACAGCTGGTACTCCACTACTGCCCTCTGCTGCTCACAAAGCCGGGCCAACATGTGGAAGGTGGAGTTCCAGCGCGTGCTCACGTCACACAGCAGCCGGTGAGCTGGCAATTGTAAGCGCTGCTGCAGCTTCAACAGGCCGGCTGAAGCTGTTGATGACTTACGGAAATGTGCACACACGCGGCGCACCTTGGTCAAGAGATCATGCAAATTGGGGTAGGTTTTTAGAAATCGCTGAACCACTAAATTAAATACATGCGCTAGGCATGGTACGTGTGTGAGCTTGCCGAGCTCCAAAGCCGCCACCAAGTTACGCCCATTATCACACACAACCATGCCTGGTTGCAGGTTGAGTGGCGAGAGCCACTGCTCGGTCTGGTGACTAATCCCCTGCAACAGCTCTGAGGCCGTGTGCTGTTTGTCCCCAAGGCAGATCAGCTTCAGCACGGCCTGTTGACGCTTCCCCACTGCAGTGCTACACTGCTTCCAGCTACCGGCTGATGGGTGAGTGGCGCTGCGCGCAGAGAATTCGGAGGTGGGTGGCTGGGTATTTTCGCTTGCGCTCAAATGCCTGGGGTAACGACATTTGGACGCTGCGCTGGGACAGGGAAGTGGATGTGGTCGCTGATGGTGCTTCAGATGGTACAGGTGCAGGGCGGGAGGTATGCGGGCCTGCGCCTTCGACAGGCGATTGGCCGGCACCGAAAACAGGGGAAGAGGAGGCAGTGGTGTGGCCTGCAGACACAGATTGGCGATCCGGGCGTTCCTCCCACTTATTACGGTGCTTGGATGCCATGTGTCGGATCATACTGGTGGTGGTGAGGTTTCTAGTGTTCATGCCTCGGCTCATTCTGGTGTGGCACAGGTTGCAAACTACAATTTTTTTGTCGTCCGCACTTTCCTTAAAAAAACGCCATACCGCGGAACACCTAGCCCTTGGCAAGGGAGATTTACGCAAGGGGGTGCTCCGTGGAACATTTGCGGGCCGGTTTGGTGCGGTCCGCCTTCTTTCTGTAGCCACACCACTGCCTCTTCCAGCCTGTTGCGGTGCTGCAGATGGCTCACCCTCAGGACTGCTGTCATCGCTCGGCTCTCCACCTTCCCAGGTGGGGTCAGTCACCTCATCGTCCACCAAGTCCTCCTCCACTTCCACACTCTGATCATCCTCCTCATTTCTTGATCCCACCACATACTCAGTCATTGACAACTGTATATCATCCTCCTCATCAAGGTCTTGAGACAGTAATAGTGGTTGATTTGATGGCAACTGTGTCTCATCATCATCATCATCCACTTCCTTTGACCTTAAATGCCGTTCACCTCTGTCATCTTCTTGTGATTGGGTACCCTCTAGAGGTTGTGAATCAGGGCACAAGATTTCATGTTCCTCTGCAAGCGTGCTTGGAGAGAGGTTCAAATGAAGGATTGGTGATGAGACGAGCTCCTCACTATATCCCAGTGTGGGATCACTTCTTTGACCAGACCCTCTATGGTGGGAGGAAGGATGATCAGGGTGAGGATTATGTTGACCAGACTCTTGGCTACTGAGAGTGGACTTGGTGGAAGACAGGGTGGTGCTTAACCGACTGGAAGCAGTATCACCTGAAATCCAACCGACCACCTGTTCGCAGTGGTCTGACCTCGAGAGTGATGTCCTGCGACGCCCTGTAAACTGAGACATGAAGCTAGGTATGGTGGATGTCTTTCTTTCTTGTGCTCTGGCACCAGGCACAGTTTCTACGCGTCCTGACCCGCGCCCTGAACTATCAGGATCACGTCCACTTCCCCGTCCCTTTTTACCCGCCTTCTTCATATTACACGGAATATGTGCTGCAAATCTGCAACTTTGCACACTAAACAGAATGTGCTGCTTATCTGCGGCTAGACACAGTGAATGGAATATGTGACTTTTATTTTTTACACTTTGCACACTAAACAGAATGTGCTGCTTATCTGCGGCTAGGCACAGTGAATGGAATATGTGACTTTTATTTTTTACACTTTGCACACTAAACAGAATGTTCTGCTAATCTGCAACTTTGCACACTAAACAGAATGTGCTGCTTATCTGCGGCTAGGCACAGTGAATGGAATATGTGACTTTTATTTTTTACACTTTGCACACTAAACAGAATGTTCTGCTAATCTGCAACTTTGCACACTAAACAGAATGTGCTGCTTATCTGCGGCTAGGCACAGTGAATGGAATATGTGACTTTTATTTTTTACACTTTGCACACTAAACAGAATGTTCTGCTAATCTGCAACTTTGCACACTAAACAGAATGTGCTGCTTATCTGCGGCTAGACACAGTGAATGGAATATGTGACTTTTATTTTTTACACTTTGCACACTAAACAGAATGTTCTGCTAATCTGCAACTTTGCACACTAAACAGAATGTGCTGCTTATCTGCGGCTAGGCACAGTGAATGGAATATGTGACTTTTATTTTTTACACTTTGCACACTAAACAGAATGTTCTGCTAATCTGCAACTTTGCACACTAAACAGAATGTGCTGCTTATCTGCGGCTAGACACAGTGAATGGAATATGTGACTTTTATTTTTTACACTTTGCACACTAAACAGAATGTTCTGCTAATCTGCAACTTTGCACACTAAACAGAATGTGCTGCTTATCTGCAGCTAGACACAGTGAATGGAATATGTGACTTTTATTTTTTACACTTTGCACACTAAACAGAATGTTCTGCTAATCTGCAACTTTGCACACTAAACAGAATGTGCTGCTTATCTGCGGCTAGACACAGTGAATGGAATATGTGACTTTTATTTTTTACACTTTGCACACTAAACAGAATGTTCTGCTAATCTGTAACTTTGCACACTAAACAGAATGTGCTGCTTATCTGCGGCTAGACACAGTGAATGGAATATGTGACTTTTATTTTTTACACTTTGCACACTAAACAGAATGTTCTGCTAAACTGCAACTTTGCACACTAAACAGAATGTGCTGCTTATCTGCGGCTAGGCACAGTGAATGGAATATGTGACTTTTATTTTTTACACTTTGCACACTAAACAGAATGTTCTGCTAATCTGCAACTTTGCACACTAAACTGAATGTACTGCTTATCTGCGGCTAGGCACAGTGAATGGAATATATGACTTTTATTTTTTACACTTTGCACACTAAAAAGAATGTGCTGCTAATCTGCAACTTTGCACACTGAACAGAATGTGCTGCTAATCTGCAACTTTGCACACTAAACAGAATGTGCTGCTAATCTGCAACTTTGCACACTAAAAAGAATGTGCTGCTAATCTGCAACTTTGCACACTGAACAGAATGTGCTGCTAATCTGCAACTTTGCACACTGAACAGAATGTGCTGCTAATCTGCAACTTTGTACACTAAACAGAATGTGCTGCTAATCTGCAACTTTGCACACTGAAAAGAATGTGCTGCTAATCTGCAACTTTGCACACTAAACAGAATGTGCTGCTAATCTGCAACTTTGCACACTAAAAAGAATGTGCTGCTAATCTCCAACTTTGCACACTAAACAGAATGTGCTGCTAATCTGAAACTTTGCACACTAAACAGAATGTGCTGCTAATCTGCGGCTAGGCACAGTGAACGGAATATGTGACGTTTTTTTTTTAAACTCTGCCCCCCAAAACAAAATATATCTGCTGCCCCCACACACAATAGTCCTATAAAGGACTTTTGGGTCTTTTTGTTGTTCAAACGCACTTTTTTTCTGCCTACACTGACTTTCCCTTCCTATCCTCATCTCTCCCTGGCTAAGACTGAGCCGAACTCGCTGGTCAGGTGCTATACAGCACCCGATCACGGGTTCTGGCCAGCCAATCAGTGTAATGCCAGCAGCCAACATGGCTGCTGGCATTACACTGATGTCAGAGCCTCCCTGCATGTTTATTGGCTGCGCAGCAGCCGCGAAACGTGCGGGGAGGAGACCCGAACATGGCGGGCGAGCACATGCGGTACGCGTACGAGTACCGCCATGTGCCGAGCAGAGCGATGCTCGAGCCGAACCGAGCTTCGGCCGAGCATGCTCGCTCATCACTATTGAGAAGCAGTGAATGATTCAGAATATTAAAACAGAAGGCAGTTTGGATAGCTTAACTTTATAGCATACACATCCATGTTCATTTGAGTATGTGACTCCATACTGACATCACATCTCATTTACTTCCTCATTGGGATCCAAAATATCAAGTTAAAGGAACACTAAAACCCTTAAAGAAGCAGTAAACTTTTTTATGAAAACATTTATGTTATAGCTCTTTTTCTGCTGAGTAAATAAAGGTACTCTAAGGGCGAGATGTTCAAAAAGTCATCATAATGAAAAACTTGTCGGATCATGAGTTGGTGGTAAAAGAAGGACAATATTTTCAGAAGTAAATCCATCACGTCTGAAAATTCATCGAAAGAATTAAAAATGACGGTAAGAAGATCTCATTGAACATTGTCTTAAAAATTATCTTTGATAATGTCTTTGAAACAAAAATTTTCAAAGAAACAAAGACTTTTTTTGTCTTTGAAATGAAAAATTGCTTCTCACTACTTTAATTTTTCTTCTTCAACTCTAGACCTTTTTTAGGTCGGGAAAAAATGACGTTAATCAGACAAAAAATGACATTCAAATGAATATTTTTTTCTGAAAATACCTTACATTGTGATGGAAGATTAAACCACACCCACTTTTAAGACGGCTTTTTCCCTTTGACGGAGATGGCGGAATTGGATGCAAAAAATGGCGGAAACATGTCTGAGAATTGACAGATTATGGTTTAAGAACTTTTTTATTCTGATTACAGACAATTTTAGTTATCACCACCTTCTGCACATCTCTCCCAAAGACTTTTTTTTTGTCTTTGAAACAAAAAAATTGCTTCTCAGTACTTTCATTTGTCTTCTCCAAGTTTAGACCATTTTTGTTATGTCGGGAACAAATGACGTTAATCAGACAAAAAAATTATGTTCAAACGAATATTTTTTCTGAAAATACCTTACATTATGACAGAAGATTAAACCACACCCACTTTTAAGATGGCTTTTTCCCTTTGACGGAGATGGTGGAATTGGATGCAAAAAATGATGGAAACATGTCTGAGAATTGACAGATTATGGTGTAAGAACTTTTTTATTCTGATTACAGACAATTTCAGTTATGACCACTTTCTGAACATCTTGCCCAAAGTCAAACCCTGATAGAGTCCCCACACAGGCCAACACTACTATCTCCACCACTACCACCACTAACCATGTTGTTAAAACAATTCACTTATACTTTCCTTCATCTATGTGCTGCCAGGCCTCAATTACTGAGTTCTTAGGAAGAAGTCAAAAACTGCACAAAAATAATCTAATAGCACACCTGTTAATGGCAAACTTGCCAAAATGTTGACAGTTGACATGCTGTCCTACTCTTTTTTGTAGAAAACAGAAGTTTTAACACCCTGAATACCAGAGAGAGTTGAACAACTCATTGGTTTGTCACTCAAGAACTGATGTCATGTATTGTACCATGCTGACATAGCAAATAGTCACAAATGCACTCACGGCCCTTTGCCTATATGTACATTAATACCCTAAAGGAATATTAGACTTTCAATAGGTAGTGCTACATGGGAAAATAGTGAATAAAAATACAAACAGATTACCTTGCAGAACTAGCACTCACCCTGGACAGTCATTGAACCCTAGGGAAATGTTAATTGGAATACCCATGTTGAAGCCGTATAATATAAAACTTAACATTTAATTATATAAATTAAAAAGGAGATGACAAATTTATATTAAAAATAATCATTGGTTGTATCCTGTAAAGGTTATATTTACCTGACATCCAATGAAGAACAGCAAACAGATATAACAATATGAGATTAACTGTTGATCTACTACAGATATAAGCTGGATAGATTGTAACTGTAAACTACTAATTTACCAGGGCAAATACCAGCTTGCCTCATGGAGTATATAGATTGGATACATGTTTGCTGCTATTGGATGGACTCTTTTCAAAACAGTTATTTCAAACTAGAGATTGATAATGAAACTAGATATATTGTAATTCAAGAGAAAATATCTCTGTGCTGACAAGTTGCAAGAATTATCACATCTTAGCAATAAAATTTGCTATAGGTACCGTGCTTCACACTCAAAGTTATACACATATCACAGCTTACTATAGTACTCCAAAAGTAATGATCATACTTCTGTGGGTATATCATAAAACTGAAAAGAAAGTATATCTTAAGCAAAAATATGTAATTAAAGACAAATGTATTACTGCTGGAGCGTATAACGGCATGCCACTATCTGACTTTAAAGTTGACTCACTAAGTTAATGGTAGCTACACTTACTACTACATAGAAAGATACATTGTCATGGTTTATACACAGAAATAAACTTATTCTCTTTTTTGGGTGAAAGGTTTTGCCTATTCCTAGTTGAAAACTCCATTTAAATCAATTTAAATGTATTTTTTTCCTTTGTGGTGTAGTTGCTCCAGAATTACTCATCTTTTGCTTTTCTGTGTAAGGCCTTTGTCCTCTCCAAAATAAACACTCACAGTAGCATACATAAATAGTGGCAGCCACTCTGTGTAAATGTATGTCTCAAAGGCCTTAAGCCTCACTAAGGAAATCCTTGTATTAAATTACACATTCACCAATTCACTAATGGATGCATCACATTTATTATTTGTTAATTCTCTATTAAGCTAGTGCCAGATAGATCCACCACTTCTGTCCTCCAGCTAAGGGCTGGCAGATTCCCTAAAAAGTTCTGGTGGTGGACACACGTATACACATATGCTGTGTGATTTTGTGTGTTTATCCCCAAAATTGTCATGTGTTTCATTGTATTATCTTGCTTTACACATGCAAAGCAGGGGAATTAAACTGCTTAGTGATACAGCAATTTGTTAATGATTGCAGGAAAGAGAAGTGGATCTAACACAGCTTGATGAAGTCCAGCTTAGTTTGTAATTAAGTGCGGATGTGATATCTTTAAATTTTGATAGCCACAAAATCACATTAAGGTAGCGCTTAGTCCAGAGCCTCCAATTAGTTATTAAACAACTTCTACTTTTTAAGTTTATGGCTGATGTTACTCATTCTGATCTTTTTTTTATCCTAGTGGAGTATGTAGTTTATATAAAGATGCAGGTTCATTGAAAACAAACAGTACGGTCTTGAATCCCAACGAACTACAATGCGACATGCTTTGTTAATAATAAATTTAATGATGCCGGGCCCAGCTATAAGTGATAAAACATTATACCAAATTATAATTAAATAATTATAATAAGTATGCCCCTCCTTAATAATTTAACAGTTTTAATGAGATTAATTCTTACAATGCCTTGGGGTATCTTCGTGTTCATTCATACAATGAAAATGACTTCCAATGATGGATTAAAATTTCAAATATATTTATGAGACTAAATTGCTTTTCTTTTCATTGTCAAAAAGGTCACAAAAATTCTTCCTGAAGTGCCTCTCATTACACTTAATATAAGTATTACCTAACATATACATTTTGGATCCCTTAAATAAAGGTATAATAAATTCTTCATCAGTGATATTACATTGCATAAGTAATTGCTTTTGTTGAATAAAAACAGTTGTAGCAGGTGTCTACACATCATATGTTTTATTTTTTGGAATTTTTACAAATTTACATCTCAAGTACCCTTCCTAGGCACCCTTAAAGGAATATTAATTTTTCACAAAAACAGCAGCTCCAATTAATCTTCATAGTATTTGGGCCATGGAGAGTGTTATTTCAATACTGTCAGAGCTGTAGTTCAAGAGTAATTGAATGATAAAATATCCCCCTGCCACCCCTTTTACCTACTGTAAGCCACCTCCCCTCAGATGTAGAATCTGGTCTTGAAACCAGATAGCTCACAGCAAGGGGCAATCTTGTTATTGTGAACATAAGGAAAATACCAAACAAAGGGTTAATAATTTTAACCTATACGTATTGCAGGTCTTAAGTACAACATTTAATCACAAGAAGAAAAGAAGATAGAAAAGATCTGGGTAGTAACCCGCTAGAAAAAGACCAGTTCAATACTGTATCAAAATAATGTCACCAATTTAAAGAACTCACTAACAACGCCATAAAAATATTCTTTAATAGTAACTGGAAAATAAAAATTATTATTAAAACTATATGAGAAAATGGTCTAGTATGTATGACCAAATCTCTAAAAGAACACCTACTGTGTGTTCTATGAGACCGTCCTTTTGATATGTTGCGCAATTTATAAATAAAAGACGTTATTGTTGTCACTTAATTAATATTAATGGATGTTACCCAACCATTCTGATGACTAACTTTTCCTTTAAATACCACATATCCTTTAACTACCTGGTATGTCAAGAACGTGTATTTACCATGCGTTTAAAGATATTGCAGGGCTTCACTATAATCATCAAACGCAGGGGTGAGTAATGTTCACACTCCAACTTTCCCTTTAATAAAGCAATGCCCCTAATCCAATCTCAAACAACAATCTTGATTGTTGTTTGAGATTGGATTAGGGGCATTGCTTTATTAAGGGGAAAGTTGGAGTGTGAACATTACTCACCCCTGCGTTTGATGATTATAGTGAAGCCCTGCAATATCTTTAAACGCATGGTAAATCCACGTTCTTGACATACCAGGTAGTTAAAGGATATGTGGTATTTAAAGGAAAAGTTAGTCATCAGAATGGTTGGGTAACATCTAGTGATGAGCGAGCATGCTCGGCCGAAGCTCGGTTCGGCTCGAGCATCGCTCTGCTCGGCACATGGCGGTACTCGTACGAGTACCGCATGTGCTCGCCCGCCATGTTCGGGTCTCCTCCCCGCACGTTTCGCGGCTGCTGCGCAGCCAATAAACGTGCGGGGAGGCTCTGACATCAGTGTAATGCCAGCAGCCATGTTGGCTGCTGGCATTACACTGATTGGCTGGCCAGAACCCGTGATCGGGTGCTGTATAGCACCCGACGCGCGAGTTCGGCTCATTCTTAGCCAGGGAGAGATGCGCTCAGGCAGGGAAAGTCAGTGTAGGGAGAATAAAATTGTTGGAACTCTTTCAAGACCCAAAAGTCCTTTTTAGGACTGTTGTGTGTGGGGGCAGCATTTATATTTTGTTTGTGGGGGCACAATTTCCTTTTTTTTGGGGGGGGGGATATTAGTAAGGTGACATATAATACTAGATGCACAGGAAGTCAGTGTAGGGAGAATAAAATTGTTGAAACTCTTTCAAGACCCAAAAGTCCTTTTTAGGACTGTTGTGTGTGGGGGCAGCATTTAATTTTTTTTGGGGGTGGCAGAATTTCATTTTTTTGTGGGGGGGGGACATGTTCTAAGGTGACATTGTACTAGGTGCACAGGGACAAATATTTCAGAGTGCAGTGACAA